>CM052316.1:18778610-18941491 GCA_028455605.1 Lasioglossum malachurum
AGACGACTTTGCATGTATTTAGCATGTACTTCAGTATTCAAGTAACTGTTTTTAACTGCTGAGTTATCTTTCATGGCAGATCTCCATTCCAACTGAAATTGTAAATAAATATGTTTATAATTATTTACCACTGATACACAGTACTTTTATATTAAACTGTTGAATTGAAAGCACATCGTACCAGTCTTTTAAAACGATCACGAGGTATAACATACTGCTCTCCTCGTAAAATTTTAAGTATGTCTGACCTTTCCCACCAAGGCCAAATCATAAAGTCCAACATTCCAGGAGAATTACCACCGAAGAAAGCTGTTCCTCTCCTTGCAAGTTCTTTCTCAAACAGTTCTAGACCGACTAGTGCCTCTTCAAACACGTCACATCCCATAGATGCATTCACATATAGCTAAAATAAATAAATTGTTATTGCATGTTACAAAGTATGTTATGTGAAAAAATGGTATATAAATATATATATTGAACTATATATACTTTATAAATAGTACTTATGACAGAATTGAATCTATCAATCAGTAATTTGTCCTTGGCTTTTGCCAGAGGATTGGCCGGATAAAGTTTATTTTCGGGATATGCTTCATCCAAATACTCAGCAACGACAAGACTTTCGTATAATGTTTCTCCTCCATTCAACTCTATACAAGGAACTTTACCATACGGACTTTTCTCCAGTAGCCAGTCAGGCTTATTTGCCAGATTAACATAAACAACATCATATCTACAAACAAATAATATCAAATTAAAAGAGAAACGGTAAGTTCGCTTTTAAAATAGAAAAAGTACAAAAAATATAAAATATATATAAGGTAAAATAAATAGAATAATCAATTAAACCGATTTTTAGATTGAGAATTACGTACGGTAATTTTTTCGCATCAAGTACTAAATGAATTCTTTGGGCATACGGACAAAAACGCATGCTGTATAAACGTATTGTGCCAGGTTTAATGGGTGGGGCAACAGATCCTGCAATAACAGTTTTATTAAAAGAATGATCCTTTGTGACTTCACGCTGATTTCGAATTTTGTAGTAACACTATCTTACCGGCTGCTAAATGTTTTGAACTCATATCGAGTGTCTTGATGACTGAAAATTGATCGAGACCCTGCAGAAATCCGCAATAATCCTTTCACTTCAAGTAATGTTTGAAATTTTTGTAGAGGCCGGTTGCTATAAACGTCAGATTGTCAAGGTTTCCAGGCAGAGACCACTTGTCGCTAACGGGAACAAGTTTTTCTCGAAGCTTACGTGTTTACGTATTTTTATCCTCTTCATAAGGCGTTCCTAAAGTCATCTGAATAAATATTCCTTATTGACAAATGTCATTTATTTCCTACGAGTTTGGGAGCAATGGAAAATTCTCGATTTGGAAAATTTCAGAAAAATATTTTTCATATATGCCAACTCTTCAGAAGAAAGTTTCGAGGGCTTAGAGAGAATAATTTTAGTGTTTTGTGGCTAGAGATATTTGGTACTTAAAGGTTCTGTGTAGAAAACCAGACGATAGCGCCATCTTAGGCGCCATCGAAGATTCGAAACATACGTTCGAAGTACTACCGTTGATTTCTTTTTTAAAATTTGATAGTGTTTACTTGATTCTATCTTGTTTCCATAGTCCCAAATTGTAATTTAGTGTGTAGTTTTCCTTGAGAAGTGTTTGCAACAAAACTGAAGATGTTACCATCGAGTTTTTACAAACAAATCAGAACCATATCGTCGGACGAACAACTGCGTTGTCGTTTCTAAGTTTTGGCAGAGGATTTTGGTATGTACGTATACGAATTTTGTTAATTATATTTAGATATTCGTCTAAGTTATCATACATTCTGATATTGTTTTAATAACTTGTCACGAATAAGAACATACCTGTACTTATATGTATTATATATCAAGTTTGTTTTGTGTAGTGCAAAAATAGAGGAGGACTTTTGGTTCTTAATATCTCAGATAAATAATCATTAATGATGCGGTGTTTATACATTCAAGTATAAGAAATATTGAATACTTACAAGAGAGAATGTTATGAATTAATATAATGTTCATGCAAACAGAAAAATATTGAAAATAAAATTTTCATATTGATATGTACAGTTGGGAACTCTTAATGGCAGCCATTACCCATGATGCACTGTTTTCCGCTCCATTTTAAAATTAGATTTACATAACAGATACATACAATAATTAATTGTTTTTATTTTTTTATAATGTGAACTATTAAGATGTGTATGTGAGTTGCAATTACATAAATAAATACTAATTTTACCATAAGTAGGGTGGGAAGCAATTTTTTATATAGTTTGTTGTGTGATCAATTCTTTAAAGTTCTTTTGTTCACATGACCAGAAGTGTAAATTCGCGTACTCACATTTCCTAAATTACTATTTATAACCTTCGAATGGAGCACCTTTTTTATAATTATATAATTGACATTGTTCCGGACCGTTTGCAGCTTTAACTATTAATTATTAAATATTATTAAAATTAAAAATTATTAAAATATTAACTATTAATAGTCTATAGTTATTCTCAATGAAGCAGCTATTTGTTTACTGTAATTACCAATGATTAAGTATACGAATGACTATTTTGATATTCTGGGTCAAGATAGACCCAGGCACCGCCGTCGGATGGTGAAAACGTGTTCTTTCAAAATATTCGTTTAAGCCATAAATAACTTGCGTCATAGATGACATTCAAAAATCATGGAATGGGTATCTAAATCTACTAGTCTACAATCTACTAGTCTACTAATAATTGAGAACATGAATTCGACAAAGCTGAATATAAAATATTCTGCACCGATATTTTGTCAAATGAAAACGGATATTACAATTGGTTCAACTGAAAGCTCAGAATTAAAACAAAAGAATCAAAAATCTTAAAAATTTCTGTCAAGAGGGGATAAATTAGATTCCACTTCCCAAACCGCAGCCATGATTATTCAAGTCCCATGGTTCTCGCAGTCTTCTCTCTGTATCTCACTCCAATCTTACCAAAAAATAAAATAAATAAAAGAGCATTTCCCGGAGGGTTCGGAAAGCACCGTTCCCCAAAACGGCGTCCTTTCAAAGAGCATTCTCGTCACGAGCGAAAACAAAACACAGGGCCGGACAAAGGCAGCGATCTCTTCTAATTACTGGCAACTATTACCGAAAAATCTCTCCGGGTGTTCCGCGGGGCTGCACGTTGCATTCCCCTTAAACAAGGGAAATACCGAGAAAGGGGTTAAAGCGTCGATTGGCGGCCACTCAGCCCGTTGCCTCTATCAAGAAAGCCCGGCCGCTATCCGGTGGTAATAACCGCGTACACAGAGGATCAGACGGCTGGGCTGGTAGCTGAGTGGTAGCGCGAAGGACACGTGTAGGTGGAGACAAGGTGATGGTGGCAGGAGACGGGTGGACAGGGTTGGAAGGTGTGTTAAAGGGGGTAGAAAGACGGGTTTCGAGGGAGGGTTGCCGAGGGGTCGGGGTGGTTGAACAGCTTTGGTGGAGGACGAGGAGGAACGGCGCGGGCGCTGATTGGTAGCAGAATCGATTAGCCGAGCCGGGCTAAACCTTCGGCATCGCGTCGGCTTCGGCGACGCCACGAATTTCCCGAATGGGGGTTTCCCGTTGGGGCGGGCCCGAATCCAGGGAATACCTCGGCGTTCTCCATGGCAACCCGACCAATTCGCCAACCACCGACAACCAAGGCTGACCTACCGTGTGTTGCTTATTTTTCCTCTGTCGCTCTTTCGCTCTTTCACCCCGTGTAGCTCCCTTTCCCTCTTTCCTCTCACTCTCGCTTTGCTTTTTTTCTTCATTTCAACCCCTCCAAGAGTCTCCCATCCTTGTTTCGCAGCTATCCTTTGTGTCCGCTCCTTTCCCCTTTGTCTCCTATTTTTCTGAGTTTCGTTTACGCTGCCGGAGCGAGACGGCGAACAGGTATTACCAGGCTTCCACCTCTTCCTCCGTGGTAACTTCGCAGCACAAAGCTCGAGCTAGCTCGCTTGCGCGCGTGCGAGCATAGATGCGCGCGCGTGCACATATATGTGTGTGTATTTCGTTACGCAATCTCTGTCGCTGTAGATGCGGTGTACCCAGACACCAGAGATACAGGGAGAGCCACATTGATTTTGCCGACGACTGATACAACCCCGTCGGCACGTTTAATTAGAACATGGCGACTTTAATACAAGCGCACGACAACAAGAACAACAACAGCGCCCCTTCCCCCTGCACCCCTCCCCCAACCGACTGCTGTGTCCCTTCAACGTCCACATGTCCCTCGATCCTTTCCTTTTTCCCCGTGACTATGATGATGGCGGTGTCGAGAGAGTCTTCCGACCTTCGACGAAACTCGGCTACTCTGACTCGAAGGGGTCGCTTATCTACCTAGCCTAACGCGGTCTATGCTAGTGCCAAACAACCCGTCGTATGCTCTCTCTCTCTCTCTTTCTCGCTCGCTCGCTCGCTCTCTTTTTCTCTCATTCTTTCGCACACACTCATTCGTCATTGTCATCATCGTCATCTTTATTATTATCATCCTCGTACAGGTTTCGAGAATCACGCCCACTCGCACGCACATACATACACACCTCGAGCGTACATGCATTCACGCACACAGATTATCGGTTTCGCTCGATGGCGCACACGTTAATACATTCTCGCGCTATGACTATGTCGTCTACACGCCTACGCTACACATGAAAACACCCTATCTACATTAGAGCCCCTCGACGATCCGTGGAACCAGCTTGGAAAATGAGGCTCGAGCGGCCTGGCTTCGCGATGGCCTGGACACTAACGTCAACGGATTTCGAATGGCTAGATTGTTTACCACCGCTCAAAAATGATTCATTGCTTTTTAGACTTGCCGGATTAGCTCTGCTTGCAAGTTAGCTCTCTTTAGCCTTTGCTTTCGGTACCAATGAAACCAAGATGCTTTCGATAACTGTCCGAAGTTCTCTTCGGTCACAAGTATTCTTTTTAATTACAGACGAAAGACTCAGCGCCGTTTTGAACAAATATTGCAACCATAGAAGATACCATAGTGTGTGCTATAATTTTGTTGTTGCGTATGTAGTGTACACGAGGAGCATTTCTGAATTCATTGTTTAATAGACATTTAATATGGAATTCATATTTCTTGGGCACAAACACTTCATATTCTAAAGCTCGTCTTTCCTTGCTCTTGCAATTTTTGTGCAAAACAGTATAGTCTTGAGCGGTAGTACACTCAAACGCAAAAGATCTTGGCCTCTTGCATACTGAACAGTGTTTGAGGCTGTAACATCGAAGAGATGCAGAAAATGAAATTCCTACTCTGCAATCTTATTATTAATCTCTGTAATCTTCCTTTGATAAACATTGTCGAATGATTCGAGTGGCCAATCGTTGCTCGGGCCAGTCCCGGTGAACGACCGTCGGTGGTTGATTCCACGGAGCGCTCGTCGGGCCCGGTACGCTAATCGTTAGAGTAATTCTAGGGATGCTTGGGGTCTTACGAATGGTATGATACAGTATACGACTTAAGGAGTTACGCTTCTTTGACAGAGGTACACCTTTATCGCGGCGGGCTGGGTCGCCTTCGTTCGGCTGGCCCGCTGGACGGGTTCTCCGGGCTCTAAAAACCCGGGTTTTCCGGCCTCTTCTGGTGACCCTGTCCCACCGTTCTTCCCACATAGATAGAGCGACCGCATCACTCGCGGCTGATCGGCGATGAACGACGGTGAGAACGCGGCTACGGGGATCTTACGCTCGGCTTTGATATGACTCGACGTTGTACTTTGGAATTCCGATTGTTGCGACTCGAGCTTTCGTTGGGATGGGCGATTGGTCGGTGGTTGATCGATCTTCTGGTCAGATATCGATACAGTAGAGCCTCCGGTTGTTAAACATCCTCCCAAGTACCTAGCACCGAATACAGTCACCTCTGGACTGCGGATTTTATGCATTTATGACAAAAATGGGTGAGTGTAATTTCAAACAATAGGGAGATCAAGAGAATTTATAATTACCTACATACTTTTTACAACTTAATAAATTATTTTGTATAAAGATCCGCAGTCTAGTCATCTCCCCCGATTGTTCGGTATTAATTGCCCTACTGATTACTCTCGATACGTGGATGGGTCTCAAGAGGCTCTATTGTATACGTCAGGTTTTATTCTCTTGCAATATAGTACTAATTTATTACCTTTTTAGGTTATCCCAGAAATTTGCGTCTAGTCGTTTCTAAACTATCATTTAAATTTACCTTGTAAAAGACCAAATTCACTTCCCTGGAAATATTTTACTGCGGTCAGTTGTGCTTGCTGCTTGTCTCGTCTTAAAGACCGAACCGTAAGAAGTACGTACAAATACTGAGTGACACAACTTTCCAGGATAACCGAGCGTTTTAAAAAATTTTCTGTTACATTTTTGACTGCAGTCTTTTCACTGTTATGAAGAATGTTCTCCGCTTCAATAAAACTGTATAAACTACGCAAACATCTCGGAGCTCTGAACGAACGGCGAAGACACAACGAAAAGTCTAAAACTTGAAAGTGTGATTGGTAAATGGCTAGTATCGAATTGTTCACGAACATCGAGTGGAAGAATGGAGAATAACTCGGCCATCGCTAATCCGGGGCGAAAATCGTTCGCTAGTCCGTGGATCACCCAATGATAGTAAAAATTTTTCGTTGGTCGCTAGTATTTGAGTCAGGTTGCTATGACCGAACCACTAATCTTGAAAATTCGTTGTAAAATCATACCGTCTGGTTGGTCAGTGTGTCACAAGAATCGTAGAAGGAACATCCCCCCAAAAAGATAGAGTACCAATGCGAGCGCGCGTCCCTTGAACGTGCGCCAACCTCGAGAAGCATGCCTCGCGATGACTTTTCTTTTCTCTCTCTCTCTCTCTCTCTCTCTCTCTCTCTCTCTCTCTCTCTCTCGCTCTCTCTTTCTTTTGTCTTTTTTACGAACGGTGATATGCGGTTCCTCTATCTATACATCGTTATGTAACAAATAAGTTAAAAGAGTTTATAATACACGCATTACTCTTGGCGCGAATCGAACATGGCGCACCTTTCGCCGATGATCAAAGTGTCATGGCGCCGCGACGTCTGATTGCTAACGCTTCCACGATCGATAACGCATTGCTACACCAATCCCAACTGGGAGTAAATCATATATGATATATTACCATAATTTTACGAATTTTCAAATTATTTAACACGTTGACTGCCGGACAATCACCCCAATAATCCCCCCAAATCAAAGTAATTTAATCATTGTAATCAAAGAATTAAAGTTTACCATAAAATCCTAAGGAAGTTCGGTTCAAGCAACTGTACCATGAGCAAAATTAATTTTTCAGTAGTCAACGTGTCAAACACGATTGTAAAGACGTCTTAGATGATTGTGTGGATTTCCGAGAATTTGGTTTCAGCACTTGGTAAGTGTTCCAGGGGACTTGTAAGGTGATCGAAATAAAGTTACTATAGGAAGAATGAAAAGTTTCATGCATATTATAAACATATATGTACACGTACTAAAATAACAGCTATAATTGTCCCCGTCTTTGACGTACAATGTGATACTTTAGATTTCTATGCTGATTTGAAATTTGAATTGCAAGTACTGGCTATTAGTTCGAAGCGTGTTTTGTGCGAGCACCGACTGTGAAAGCGTTATTTCTGCGAACTCCACAAATTGATCTCGAGCCGACACTTTCAATTTCGTTTCGTTCACCGATTCGTATAAAACAGCTTCGTCGCGTCGTCGTTAGCACATATTATCCTGAAAATGAGCATGCTCGATTCCATCCAGTCGGAAATGCCGGCGTTGCTATAAGGGAGCTCGCCGGTTTTTTATTCCCGCGCAGGACGACGTTTCTTTAAACAGAATCATCCTCGACATTCGACTTATCTCGTTTGAAAAATTGCAAGTTGCTCCATGAATTAAAGAAATTATCTTTTCTTTCAATTTCCATACCGGAAGCACTGAAGCTCAGGGATCTTGCAATCTTGAAGCAGCATTTTCCATGAAAAATAATCGCTAATTTGTATTTTTATGAAGTTTGGGATCTCGGAAACGAGTTTCTGATTTCCAATGAAACTTCGATAAAGTGAATAGTGCCAGAAATGTTTAAATTCTTGGAGATAAATGGGGCAGCTTAGCCTCGTACCACGAATAAATCGACTATCGAGAATCGTCCTGCGAACGTGCGACCCTGTACTTACGCAATCCATTATATTGTATGTACAACGTTCTTACAATAATTCGGGTGCACCGTCGGCCGTGAACGATGATCTTTTTCGTACAGTTTTCACGCGTGATCGATACTCCGCTTGAACATGTTATTTTTAACGAAGCGAATCAAATATGGTTGCTCTGGCGCACGATAAAAAAATACGTATCCTCGAGAGGTGTTCGAATTTTTATGCATGAAACAGCTCTTGAATTCTGTGAATTGCATTTGTTCAACGGATTCTGCGATCATAAATTTCTTTAGCTTCCGAATGAAGGTTGGACAATATTTTCCAAACATAAACATATACCGCATAAATTAAAAGCATACGGAAAGTACCTTGAAAAGTTAAAAAGCTAGGATAATCATCAACTGAGGTGTCTGCTTTGTTCTTGAAAAGAAAGGTTACAAAGTCCGACGGCATTCGCGTGGCCAAGCGTTCACAAGAAGTAGAATTGGTTGGCCATGATCAGTCGCGCCAGCCGCCGGATTTACAAACTCGACTTTCTCGAAAACGAAGATTATCAACCAGAAAAATGTTATTCATTCTTTTTTACTAATCTTTACAGATTGAGTTACTTCGTGCCCGCTTGTACCAGCCATCCCGAGGCACCATGTATGCGACTTGAAGATAAGTTGTGGGTAAGAAAATCTAGGCTGTCCATTTCAGAGTAAAACTCTGGCGAGTTGCTCTCGACGATATTTCTCGCGAGTGGACACTCTGTTGAGAGTGACTCTCGAGTGACTAGAAGTTAACTCGCGAGAGTATCACTCTCAAACGGACACATTCGTTTAACAAGAAGGCAAGAAGAGCTAGGTGTCCATCCAAGAGCAAAACTCGCGACTTGCTCTCGATAGTATTTTTTATCGCGAGTGGAGAGTCATTCTTACTGAGAGTCACTCTCAGCATCGAGTCACTCGAGAGTGATTCTCAACAGAGTGTCCACACGCGATAAAAAATAGGTACTATCGAGGGCAATTGGATTTCTAGCAAAAGGTTATGTAAGCGGAGAAGCGTAGCGCGGTGGTTGTAGAAGGTAGCGAAGACGGACGACGCGAAAACTGTACAGAGAGGCCGACGGTCCACGGTGACCGGTCGGGTCCGACCTGATCGCTTAATTCTTTCAGTAGAAACTCGTTAACGTGGCGTACCCAGTGCGCCCCAATGCTCGGCGGTGGGTCATGCGTAGTGGGGGTAGGTGCCCAGATGGGGCGGCACATGGCCGGAGGCCGTGTGGTGACCCGCGTACAGGTTCGCGCCGGGGCTCGTCGACCAGTAGCTGGACGCTGATTGGAACAGGCCGCCGGGAACGGAGACCGACACCGAGGCGGCTGGCGGCGGCATCAGATTCAGCTTCGCGTGCCCGTACCCGGACATGAACAGCTCGCTCTGGTATTTGTACGCGGCCGGGTCCGCCGCCGCTGGCTGCGTCGCCGCTGCCAGTCCCTGGAAGTCGAACTTGTACGCGTACCTCTTCCCGTGCACCTTCGTCATGATGTTCTTGTCGTAGTAGTACCTGCAATCACAACGAACAAGCCTTGTTTGCCACCTGGTAAACACACAGTAGTCTATACAGCAAACGTGTAAGTCTATGTATAGGGTCATTCAAAATAGCGGTGAATTGCTTGTAATATTTCCTCCGTAACGTCGCACGGTTCGTCTGAATCGTAAAAGAAAGACAAAATGCATGTTTCTCTGTTAATAATACAGGGTGCACCAACTAAAGTGTTACAAGCTTTTTGCTAAGAATGTTTACACCTCAAGTATCTTTGTTGTTTTCAAAGTTTAATGGTGATAATGGTGAACAGTGACTATAATCACTCGAAATCGTTCAAGGTCACAGACAGAGGAAACGTTTCCTGAATTCTGTACGTATAATTTCTATTATATGTGAATAAGAACGAAATTAAAGTTGAACTGTCTCTTGAATTAATCATTTTTCGACATACTTAGATACATAGATATACAGTCGTGGACAAAATTAAGTGGACAGGTTTAATGATCAACAAAAAATCAATGCAATTTAAAACATAATTTTAATAAACCAGCATTGTATTGTAAACAACAATATCAATAATAACAATTAATATATTATCATTAGAATATATTATCATTAAAAGAATGAAAGTGACCTTGAAACCTCCGAAACTTTTCCACCGACAAAAATCTGTTACTATTGTAGTCCTGTTTATATTTTCAAAAACAGCGGGAAACAGATACTGGTGTGTTAATATGTACTGGACCATCCTGTATACATATGTATAACGTTCGTCTAAGTAGAATAGGTACAATATGTAGTCAGACGAGTATAATAAGCATAGTCCGCGGTCTGTCAAGCGAAATAGGGACAGTTTACGATCAGGCAATCGTATAAAGTTATATTATGGTCAGGCAAGTAGAATAGTAACACCGCGAGATCAGACGAGTAGAATAGGAGAGGAATGGGGATAGTCCATAGCGAAACAAGTACAATAGGCATGGATTATCGAAAGAATTTCGAGGACACATGTACCTACAAACCGGTGACAATTCAACAGCCTCCGAAGAGCGCAGCTCGAAGCGCAATCGGCACAATCGAGAGCGCGATTCGTTCTATTATTCTCCCGCGCGCGACGGTACGTAAACTTTCTCGGAAAATCCCGGCGCGAAAAAAGGGTCAGAAAATCGAAGTTACCATCGATTTCCTTCGCTTCCTACTCGGAAACACCGGGAATAAAAAGCTTCATCGGGCGTTCGCCGGTCATATTTCTCCCTCGGTTGGGAGGTAGCAGCGGCAGTAGTAGCAGTAGTCGAAGGGCGAGCCGCGCCGCGAAGATCCCGGCGATAAAGGTTTCGCTTTATTCGTCCGAACGAGTGGAACAAACCCCCGGTCGGTTTCCTTATTTTTGCTTCGTTTCCTTTTTTTCGCAGTTCCTCCTCATCCTCCGGGTTCGCGTGAGATACGATCGAGCCAGACCGCGGACGTGTTCCGCCATAAAAGTCGCGATTTACGAAGGCGGCCGCGCGAAATGGCCGTGCGGCCGTAAAAGCGTGCGCGCGCGCTCGCGTTTCGACGCAAGAGCAATGCCGACGTGGTTCGCGCAGCGGCAGTCTTATTTAATAAATTCTATTTGCCAGCGCCGATAACGACGCCGCTTCCGCGGCGACGGAAACTGCGGTTTTTTCGTCGAAGTTACGGTCGTCGCTTGCTGAAAAACTTCCCGCGACGACTGCTGCGCGTTTCGACGGGGATTGGTTCCAGGGTGGTTAGAGGGTGGCATAACGGGCGAAGGAAGGAGGGCCGAAGAGCGAGCAGTCGCGTAATATAATCAGTCGATCTGATCGAAAAATAATAGCCGCGTCTGCCGTCGGTCTGACTGTCGGTGATTGAAATTTCTCTCCCCCTCGCGCACCCCCCGCCCGGACGCCAACAGCCCCGTCTCACCCCCTTCCTCCCCTGGCTAGCTCTGCGCGCACCCGAACGAATTTACTTTCTCTCCGGATCTTCGATACGGACGTTTATCCATTAAATGTTGGCGTTTGATGGATTTCTCCTCTTCCTTTTCGGTTTTTCCCGTGTCGCGTCGCCGCCCGCTCTTTTTCGTTTCTTCGTTTTTCGACGGCGTTCGAGTGGTAGGTGGCCCGCCGATTATGGTCGGGCCTGGTTTTTCGGATTTTCGGGTGTGGATGGATTCTGCCGTTCTTCTCCGGTCTGCATGGCTCTAATTAACCCCTTGCCGTATTATTTTCTTTACAATTACACTGATTAAAACGTCTTCATGCACAAAAATGTCGTAGAAAAAAGGGGAAAAGAAAATTATATTTTTTCTATGGCTACATTTATTTTAGTGCTTAAATATTGATTACAAACGAATCAAATTTTATTTCATCTGAAATGAAACGCGTAACATTTATATTTGTTACACTTTGTTAAAAACCTTCATCACGAGTCTGGCTCGTCAAAATACGGCAAGAGATTAAAGCACCCTAATTTCTTGTTGCTCAAGACAACCTCGTACATTATGATCGATCGTTAATAACGAATATTATCCCATTCAATAAATTATTTTGATTTTATAACATGGGGACGGTATTCGTGTATTCACTCGAACCGGTAAACCTTAGTTTCATAAAAATAATATATTTATTCCACTCGGATGATCTAATGGCCTATTTCCAGGTAAGGGGTTAATCTTACGGATCTTACTCTATGTAGTTCAAAATAAAAACTGGCGAGATAAGCGCGGAACATAGCAAGTTTAAATGAAATTCAGATTTGTATTTGAGGAGAAAGGGAACTGTTTTCACCATGAGTCTAACTCAAGATAAAGGGTTAATCGTACGAACCTTACTCTCTGTAGTATAAATCAGATAACTAGAGTAGGAATAACCTATAGTCGGACAAGGTATATTACCAGGCTGCGGATCTTTATACAAAATAATAATTTTACAATTATTTACACAATTTACATGAAATAATACAAAAAAATAAAATATCAATTGCAAGAGATACTGGTACCAGATAAATATTTGTTTCTGCCTTTAACAATTTTCGTGAGTAGGTAACAATTCATTAATTCTATTAAATTGTTTGATCTTTTCACTGTTTTATATTTTACCTATTCATATTTGGCATAAATGCATAAAATCCACAGTCTAGATATTACTATAATAGGCATGGACAACGTCTGGTAAGTGAAATAAGGATAACCTATGATCAACCAAAAGAAATGGTGGTCAGACAAGTAGGATAGGAATAAAATTAGAGAAACAAGTAAAGAAGAACCATTAAACTAAGATACTTCATTATATAAAAAATTCGCAGTTTTTAATGAATATATTATTTAGAAAGCGAGTTTGTGTTGGCAAGTGTTTATGAGGTGGTTAAATGTGATATGACACGAGCAATTGGCCGAAATGCAGAGGGAGGATTCAAGGTTCACGGAGCGTCACTCACCTCAAAGCCCTGGACAATTTGTCATAATTCATGTTAGGCTTGGACTTCCTTTCGCCCCAGCGTCTCGCCACCTCGTCGGGGTCAGTCAACTTGAACTCGCCGTTGGTTCCTTCCCACGTAATGCACGCAGCGTTACTCGAGTCCGAGAGCAGCTCGAGCAAAAATTGCCAAAGCTGAATCTGACCGGAACCAGAGCTCGCGAGGCGACTGCTCGTCGCTCCGAACATTTGGTATGGATCTAGAAAATCATCGGGAAATCGGCTTCGATCAGTTCAACATCTGCATATTTCTTTATGGCTATTCGATTTGCATCAACCCTTTGTGTCCTGCAGTAACACCTTTCTCAAAATGTTCCCGTGAACCGTGCTTAGTTTCCTAATTTTACTTAACTCGATTCAATTTGCAGCATCACTACATTGATTTTTCTCCGAATAATTCCAAAAAATACTTTTACTTGATATGCGTGCTATTCGAATTATTTTAAACTGGTGAAATGAAAATGATCTTACAAAACAAGGGTTATTTGACGCAGGACTTAAAGGGTGAAGTTTCTGGTTACTTTTCCACCTCAACGAATTGATTATATTTATTACAGACAAGATAGGCTAGAACTCAGATAGCAAAATTTTAATTTTAATTTCGTCGTAGCTCCATTAAAAAAGTACAACAATACTTCTCTATTTGTAACTTTTATTTCGTGAAATTTCAACAATTAAAAAATGTCCCGAATCATTAAGAAATTTTTAATTCTGGATCATCGGGCAGCAATTAAAGTATGGACTTGTTCTCATTTACCTTTAGAGATTGTTTAAGATTAATAATGGTTTTAGACGCACAAAGCAGTTCAGTTCTCGCGTGCGACGAGCGAGCGAGAGAGAGAGAGAAAAGGAACGTGGATTTTTCGATGAAAGAGCAGAGCAAGGAAAATCAGTATAACGACGGAACGAATCCGCGTAAATTTTTATTCCTTCGCTCGAGTTGAACGTAACTAACTCTTCTCTCTCTCTCTTTCTCTTTTTCTCTCCTTTGTTTCTCTTCCTTTTCTTCTATTTTACGCGTTTCCCCTCCCTGACGAGCATATACCTATCCATTACACGGTTGTTTCCCAGTCCTCCCTGTATCGCCCTTTAAAAGCCTTACAATGCGTCATCACCGTCGTTTCGCTACTGCTCAGCCGTGGAGTGCCCTACAGCCGTACAAAAGGATATAATCGCAACCCTACAATAGAATAGAGTTCGTTTGGATCATAATAATTCCAATTGGAAGGAACGAAACGACGGAGTGGTTCAAAGGGCGTGCACGAATGTCTTCTGAAAGCGCGGCCGTTGCTCGCGAACCGAAACACACGAGTCTCTCCCGTTTCTGCCGAGCCTGCTCCAGATTACGAATATACTGGGTGCTTCCGAAATCGTGGTACAACCGGAAACCCGGAAATCATGCTTGAAAAAATGTGTTGGGAGCGTGAAATCGAATTCCTCCGCTTGACACCTCGTTTCAGAGGCAATCGCGTGCTAATTGAGCACTGCGAAACGAGAGGTGCAAAATGCAATATTAGATTATAGATAAACGTTGTGCCACGCTTTATGATTGTACTAGATTACTTAATTTATTTGCGGCAATACTACATCACTCTCTCGCTGTGTTAATTCATCATTAAAATTACAACTCGTATAGCATAACCAATTCAACAAATTCTCAACTGTGAACCATTGATTCTTAAATATCTGCTAAGAAGCCTTCGGTACAAAGCTTAAGAAATATTAAAACAAGATCGTGTTCGCTTTAAAAAGTATTATTTTGCTGAAACTTTTCAAATGTTTTGTACGAATCATGATCACCAGGGTATAGAAGAACCAAACACACACTCATTCTTATAATATTGTTTGAGCTTTGTTTATTAAAGGGTACTTTGTATAGCTTTGTGAGTGAATTGTTAACAGGTGAGAATTTGTTGGATTGAGTTTGCTATAAGAACTGCAATTTTAATTATATATTAACACAGACCATGTGTTAACAATAATTTCTTTTAAGATTGTATAATATTATAACCATATGAAACTTTCCAAATTATTTGGACGAACCACGATCGCCACGGTATAATAAATATCAAATAAGAATTTCAAAAGAAATTCGTGTTAACTCACGATTAAAATTACAATTCCTATAGAGAAATCAATTCAAACAAGGCTTAAAAAATATGAACATAAGATTGTACAATGTCAGAAGTACTATTTTGCTCAAACTTGTCAAGCTTTCCAGATCTTCTGCGTCACGATCACCAGGGTATAAAACCGATCCCGTGGAGCGAGACCGCGACTCGCGGCGTTTCAAAGTTTAAACCCCGACCGGAAGCAGCCGGTAGCATCCGAGACGGAGCAGGAACAATGACGGAAGCGGGGTGGCGAATGATCGTTGGGGGGTTGCCTCGATAACTCAAGACGTCTCCATAAAACTACATTTGCCCGATTATGAGGGGGTGGATACGCGTACGACGGGGGACGACTGGTGAATCGCTTGATCGTGGACCTCAAAGGTCGTTTCGCCGGATGAATCCCCCGAAACGCGTGGCGAGCCGATCGCCTTTCGATTGAACGGTAATTCACTTACAAGTTAATAATGGGAAGGGGCGCGGGGTACACCCATTTATCTGCGAGAAACGAGGGAACCGGAACGGCCAAGAGAAAATAGCGGGACTGTGTGTCCGTTGTTCCAACTCTGTCGGGTTCTTTCCGGCCGCTTTCTACGAAGGAACCAACGAATTGAACCTCGCTGTGACCCCCTTTTCCCGACTTTGAAAATTCACTCGCGTTCCTCTTTTCCTCCTGGCCGGATCACGCGAATAATTTATTCCGATTTGCATGAGGCTTGCCTCCCCCGACCGCGCGGACTGGAGTTTTATTTTCTGGAAATCTGAGCTGGCCGAACCGGTTCGATGCTGGATGACGATTAGACTGCGGATCATTATGCAAATCAACATTTTTATGCTGGTCGTTCGAACAGCCGGTCGTCGTTTGAAGAATTTAATGCCGCCAACATTTTTATTATATTGTGAACTAAATACGCAAGTTGATTGGGATTTTATCTTTCGAGGGGTTGGAGTTTTAGAAAATTTCGAATTATGCAAATATAAGATTGTTTTATGAAAAGGCTTTCGAGGTTTTCTAAAACCTATAAGATTTTGTTACTAAGACCTTGAGCACCGAGGAAAGTAATTTATCAAGCCTCTAAAGAAGCACATTAATTTTTCTGCATGTTCTTTTTGCAAGTGATTGGACAAACGAGACATTATAAAACACAATATGAATAAGAGATTATTATTTCTGGCCTTGAGTTTATAGCCAGTGCAAAATGAGCCGAAAGTGCCGCAAATGTCCATTTTTATTTTCGCCATTACGACAAACAGCTTTTAGTGGATCGCATTAGACGTAGACTGGACGCTTTAATTTCTTAATGTTAGCAATGAGTGGGACCAATCCACGGAGCCAGTTATTTAAAGCTATCGATCGGCAGAAATAATTTTTGGGCGTGACGTTGAAAAGTCTAGGAACGAGGGGGCCGCTCTCGCGTGATTAGTGACGGGCGTAATAATCGTGAAGGTCATTCCGTGCAATTGCTTTGGCAAAATCGCCGTCGATTGGCTCACGCGTCACTGCTCGTTTCTCTATAGCGAGCACGATCATTTTTTCTTATGCCGCTGTATACCCCTCATTAACTTCCTAATAGCGCGACAATTAACGCGTTAGCGGCGCGTGTACTGAATATCCGACTCTTATTTGCTAGAAGCGATTGTCGAGTATTAGGAAACCATTATTCTTTAACATACATACATGGACGAGTATTGTCAATCGTTCGAGGATTAAATTGGAATTTATCTACTTCGTTTCACTTTAAATAAAATACTATTATTTCTTTTTTTTCGGCATCGCAGTTTATACTCTGCTTGCAAATGATTTTGTGCACATACAGTGAGTGTAAAAAATATTCGAACGCCCTTCAAAAAAAGAATAACTTTTTTATAATTGTACCAAACGACCTGATTTTGTATAATCAATTGGATGCATTGGTTTACGAAATGATACGCAAAAAAGATTTTCTAAAAATTATAATTTACAAGGTTACGTGCAAAAATAAAAAAAGGCATTTTTTAAAACTTTTTTATTTGGGCCCTTAATGAAAATTTAAAATATATGTTTTGTAGATCTATGTTCTTTTAATTATTGATAGGGGAGACAGGGGCACTGTGGGATATATATTTTTTGAAATTTCATAATATTTCTTTATACACGGGGAATGTATGTTTAGCTCAAAACGTTTGAAAGGATTTTCTTTTTATATTCTTCTTCAAAAATAGCAAAATATTGGTTTATAGATAGTATTTTAGACGGAAGTTATCTGGTACTTTTTTTGTTAAATTGCCGATCAGTTTTACTCTCTTCTGACGATAGACAAAAAGAATTGAAGAGCTTTAACTTCTCAGGAATATCTACCTACTACATACCAGGCTGCCTGAGGTGGGTGTGCGTGTCCAGTGCTGATTTGGATAAGCTGCTTCCGTATCCTGGAACAGAATAGTTATGGCTTAATACATGACGTTCTTTCTTCTCTTACAATAAAATCCTTAATAGATCAAGTAAAAATCTAACGATTTCCCTAATCATACTCGAAAGACGAAATACGGCACACAAGAATTTTAGTATTGCATACAGAGAACCACAGTAATATTCGGACACTTTTAAAAGGACGATAAATTTTTTAATATCAGATCATGCGACTCGGATATTTTTTGAGAAGAAAGAATTTTTGAAAAAATTGAGTTTACTAAAATCAATGTCCTAAAACTAAGACATCACAAATTATAATTTAGATTTAGAGAAAGAGAAAAATCTCTTAAAATGGAGATTTTCATTTATTGTGGAAGTGTTATAAAATTGGTATTGGTGTCTAATACAAAGCTCCGATAATCAAACACCATCAGTTCACAGTCCCCTAACTAATTCCAAAAGCCAATCCAAATCAGCTCGCTCGTAAACCCGTCATTGAATTCAATCAGCCTCTGCGTGATACTTTGTTCCCACAATTCGAATACGGCTATATAAACTATCCATTACAATTTAATCGCATGTCAAAGCGTCTTCATTTTAATTTTCCCTTCGTTTGCACACGACCCATTAATTTGCACGATCGAACAAATACGACCAGACAGCAGTGAATCGTGGAAAATCGGTTTTACATCGGTCATGTTGACAACTATTCTAGATGTTCTATTAGTTTAAAAGATCAATCAGGAGCATGCTAAAATGTCGGAACGAAAGTTTGTAGCATTTTTAAATTAAAATTCGAAGATAAAATTAAGATATCTTCCATTTTGTTCCATTAGTTTTCGTAATTTTTAAAACGTATCATGTTAGTGCATAAACTTATGCATAAATATCTTAATTTCATCTTCGACTTTTAATTTAATTGTGCATAGTATCTATAATTTTAAAAATATAATATAAACGTGTGACAAGAAAATTCGTATCGATCAAGTACACACAACGATTAATATAAAATTCATAACGTGACAGAAGTTGAGATAAATATTGTTCCTGTCGTTAAAATTTGAATAGATATTTTTCCTAAAGCTATTAAGAGAGGAAATACAGTGGGTCTAAAAAGTATTCGTAGGCCCTTTAAGACAGAATAACATCTTTATAATTGTACCAAACGACTTGATTTTGTATAATCAATTAGAAGCGTTGGTTTACGAAATGGTATGCAAAAAAATTCTCCAAAAATTATAATTTACAAGGTTACAGGCAAAAATAGGAAGAGGCATTTGCATGTAACCTTCTAAATTATAATTTTTGGAGAACCTTTTTTGTGCACATCATTTCATAAACCAATGCTGCTAATTGATTATAAAAAATGAGGTCGTTTGATACAATTATAAAAAAGTTATTCTATTTTGAAGGGTGTACGAATACTTTGTACACCCGCTGTATATTTCTATGTAATTCCAGTGTTTTGCACTCCAAGCAAGTCTCATGCTAAAGTTCCTCCATGCCACCTTCCCAAGAGACGAGAGAACATTTTCTGCATTTACAAGATGACCTACCATAAATGTAACAGTAACAAGTGTTCGCAGAGAAATCGGGGTTCAATCGTGCCCTCGTAGATTGGTAAAAACGTGACGCGGCGCGCACCGACGCGACGTAAACGTTCCGGGTCGAATCGTAACAAGGGAAAATCGTCGGTCGATCGAAGATGAAAAAGCGCAAGCCCGGTCGAGCGTTAGAATCCGTTAGAGAGGATTTCCGTGTAGGCAAACACACGGGGCTGAGTGCTCCGTATACGTTTTCTCTCTCTCTCCCTCTGCCTCTCTCTCACTTCGACTCTGGCTCCCTTCGTTCCGTCTATGTCGTCTCGTTTCGCTCTCCTCCGCCTTATCAGGGGCTAGACCGGCTAGCCTAACTCCTCTTCGCGTGTACGTGCGGGGAACGCGGCTACCGGTCACGTTCGCGCGAGTGTGCAATCTGTTTAAGGCACAATGCCCCTTAATTTCGCCTCGTTATATACTCTCGTTACGGGAAATCCCGTCTGTCGCGATACCAAAGGTATATCGCGCTATCGGTTTGATCTATCGCTGCGACCCGTCCACGCCCGGAAACCGACGCTATTGTAATTGCTTCTAGATCTGCCAAGATCAAAATTCCTCACTCAGGATCTGGGTAAAGATCCTCTTAGCCATTTGCAATATGTAAATTATTTTTCTCCCTTTAAAAAATCCTTCCAAAGGTATTGCAATTGTTTCTAGATCTGCTAATATCGAAATGGCAGAGACCCCCTTAGCCTTCTACACTGCGTAGATTATTTTTCTCCGTTCAAGAAATCAATTCGTGGGTATTGCAGTCGCTTCTAAATCTGCCAAGATCAAAATTCCCAACTCAGGATCACTAGGTATATTATTTTTCTCCCTTCAACGAGGACATTCGTGTAATTGAGGTCCTATTGTATATAAGATAGAAAGCGTGTAAAAGAATGTAATTTTTGGGTGAATAGTGCTGGTTCAATTGCATAAATAAATTCCGTGCTGCTTTTGCTGCCGTTGCTGCGCAGGCACGCCAGGAATCTCTGTCCCGTATTGTACGAGGCAGATGCCACCTCTAAATAGCAGTTGGTGTCCGCTGTGTTAAACAATTTGATTTCGTCTCTGATTGGGACGCAGGGCAGCCTCGGACGAGGGCGAGAGAACGCCTCGGGTCCGGGTCGTGGGGTCTTTGTCCGCAATCAGCGTAGCCGCGGGGCTGCGACTCCACGTCTTTCGTTCGTTCCGTGTTTAGAAGACAAACTCTGACACGACGACGACGAGTCCTGATGTTTTCCAAGACCAGCATTGTTCTTCGTTTCTGCGCGACTCGATGATATTAAATTATCTTGTAAATTCGCACGGTAAGTTCATACAAACACAGATCTACGCTGGATTAACCAATAAGCAGAGTAAGCACGAGCTTAGAGCATCAGGAGAAGCGGGACACAATAAAAGAGCTCCCATAACAATATTGTAAAAAACGACTTTTACTATCTTCTTTGTTCTCCATACAATTGTTCAAAAATTTTTTATCCAAAATTAAAAATGTTATTGTTTTTCTAAGAATGTCCGAATATTAATGGAAGTCACTATACTTTGTTCCGTGCAAGATAACCCATTCTTCTATCTCTTTTAAAGAAGAAATGTTCTGTCATACGGCAAGGGGTTAAAGAATGATGCAAACAATTTTGTTTTTGAACGAAGATCCTGAATGAAAGCTGATTAAATTCCCGGTCGCAGGACGAGCCCTTCGACCGTCGAGGATTCGAAGGTCAACGGTGCATCGGCGATCATGCCAGCAGTGGAGACACGCGTGCATACGTCAGACGTCACGTCACCTCGAATCGACGTGCTCCCATTGTCGCGCGTATATCTGCGCATTCACGAGCAATTACTCGGGGCGGGGTAATCCCGTTAGGCAGCGCGCAGTTTCCTCGGGGGAGGATCAAAGGACCCGCCATTCCAAGCTGCTGCACTCTTTGGCCGTTCCAGCCCGAGCACAATACCGTTTCTCCGAGAGAGAACCGACGACGAGAGGGGTTTTCGCCGAGGGAGTCGAGGAAGAGAATGCTGGAGAGACGCGCGTCGTCGTCGTTCCGCGACTCCGAGAAACTTTGGGTAACTTCCAAATGCACGGCTGGCCGGCTCGCGGTGTATTTCGTTTCGGCCAGACACGATACGCGGTACTCGTAGCAATTATCGTTACCGCTCCGTTTCGACTTTGCTTCCGTGCCGGCATTTTGAGCCGGAGCAACCCGATGCTCTAGCGGAATTTCCGGTTTTATTGTGCGCCACGGAAATACGGGCTCTAAGGATCGGTAATGCTGGATTTCGCGGCGGCTGCTTGTCCGTCGCGCGAACATTCTGATCGTCGTGATTTGTGGCAGGAAAAATGGGAAACGGGAAACTCGAATCGGATCGAGTTCGGGCTTGGATCGTGGAATTACACTCGTTTGGAGACTCGAATTAGGTCAAGGTTAACCCTTATCCACCATAGGCATTGAAACTTAGGAGAGTACTGTAAGCGGTTTATCGAGCCGCTGGCAAAATGTAAATTAAGCTTACTGATAACTGGATATACTGGGTGCGCCGAAAATCGTGGTACGACCGGGCGGTGATTCTATTACAAAAAGAAATAAGCCGGAATGAAGGAATAAAAAATAGCATTTTTTCATTTGTCGCTTCGTTTTTGTGGCCAATCAAAATGTATAGATTATTCAAAACCTTCTGTGTTTAACATATTTGAACAAATTCTCATTTTAAGACTATAAATACATATATTAGCGAGCAAAGAATGGACATTCAGAGAAATTTTGTAATATTTTTAGAGGAACATTAACAAGTTGTTGAAAGAAATGCAGTAAATACGATTTATTTCGGTTGCAGTCATTAAAACTTGTTTGTAGTTCATAAAATTGTTGATTTTCCTCAGAGAACTACGAGAACTTGTAAATAATGGGAATAATGAACAATATGTAACCGATTTTTTATCACGTACATACTTAAATGTATTTGCAACTTCAGGAATTAGATGCGCTGTCTTGACTTCGCCAATACGTCGGCATTCCTCAAAGGTTTAAAACAACGCAGCCCATTAAGGATGTTCTGGAGGTACAATGGGAGACAAAAGTACAAGAAATTCGAAATCCATCAATATATTGGCAATGAAAGCCATTCATGAGTGTATTTTGCATTAAACTTTTGCGAATACTGTATCCTCTGTAGCTATATTCAGTGGTCAAATTTTACGTTTTGTAATAGATTATAATTTTTTTGCTCTGTAACTGTTTAGTGAATCCTAATAAATTTTGAACATAATTAATTAAGTTTAAATAGAGTTTGAAGTGGAATTTTATGAATTTTCCATAAGAAGACGTGTTAAAATGCGAAAACTTCAAGTTGCTATAATTCTTAAACGGTGCAGTGAATCGAACCCAAACTTTGGTAATTGCATTAATTTAGTAAGAATTATATCTTGTCAAATTTTCCAAAATGTTGTTGCGTTTTTATATTACCTCTAGAACATCCTTCATCTAGGAACCAGAGGAATCGATAACACCACCAACTTCCATCTTACTTCAAAGAAGTACAATCCCCCCATTCCATACCGTGAAACATCCACTTCGGACTTCACACCCAGTGAGAACTGTATCGCTAAAACGCATCGAGCCACCGAGCGCAGCCAAACTGTACAATTCGTCGTCGACACGTAAACTCTAAAAGTTCGCCTTACGTCTCTCGGCGGGAAAGTTTCGCTCGCTATTCGGCCGGTGTCAAAGGCGGGGGGAAAGAAATTCTGTTCGCGCGCGTGTACAAAGATGGAAATCAAAGAAGCTTCTCTCGCGGGCTGTTAAGGTCGCGGGGCTGGGGCTTTGTCGCACGACGGCAAAGAATTCCGGCGAAGTACTTCGGGTACTCGGGTATCAAGTACCGGGTATACACACGTAGTAGCAAGCACGCTAATCCCTTCTACCTTGGGAGGCACTCGTTTCACCTCGTCCACAGTTAAAGGGTCGCGTGCTACCGCCTCGCCTCGCTCAGGCTCATTATTACGCACCGAGCCGCACGCCGCCGCGCCGTGATTTATGCCCGAAACAGGCTCGGCCTGTCTAGACGGCCGTGTGTATGAGTCAGTGATACCACTTAAGGCTGAATCGCGGAGTGATGAATTGACTTATTGCCGGGCGTAAATAAGATCGGCGGGTGCCGCTGTTTTAACCTCGTTCAGAAACGATTAGGCCCGATCGCTTTGGCCCGTGTGCCCTCCAGATTGAATTAAGTGCAACGACGGCTCGAACAACGTCTCGTGAAACGGACACTACGTTGCGAGACTCCTCACGCAATTTTCTTAACCGTTCTCAAGAAATGTTTAAACTTTCTTCATCTTTTACGTTAAACTCGTCTCATAATTATTTACTTTTCAATCATATTGGAAAACTCGTCTTACTCATTACTAGTTCGTCTTATAATTACTTATTTGAAGAATTTAATCACATTATCACAATAATAGTGTGTAAAGAATAAATAAATATTCCCGTTCAGCGAGTAACCTGGTTAACTCTGCCACGAGATTAAACAAACTTGTATAGAGACACCATCAGCTAAATAATCTGCTTGGTTTGTTTAACATTTTAAATAAAGCATGACAAGCTTTCGATTTTTCGTGTAACAGACATATTATTCTAGAGCAAGAGAATATTCTTAGTTATTATGATTTGGCTATTAAGAGATTCCCATCGAAGACGTCGCCAATTAGTCATTTTCCTCGTTCGTTTGTTGATTGCACCGAACGTGTGTATTTTAATTGTGTTTACGTCAGTTGGCAGACTTCGCTAAGATATCCTGCCACGCGACACGGAACCGCGATCACTTAATTATGATTAATTGCGGTTTTACCGGGGAAAGATCGCGGCGTAACGCGCGAGGCGATTACGCGGCTCGCGGTTTTAAAGAGCGAGTTGCGTGCCGTTGTTCATTCCCACCCTGCGCGCACTGTATCGTTCCAGATTCTTTATACCATGTCTCCACATGAAAATTTTATTCGGTAGGTCTAATCAGAGTCGCGTCATGACGCACAAGTTTTTCGTGAGTCTTAAACATCTACTTATTGGAGGGGACATCATTTTTATTGGATAAGATAACCTTACATTCAGCTCTTGCAATTTTAAAACTCTAAGTGACTAGATATTGATTTTCTCCCTTTCTTCATCTTCTTCTTGAACATTTTCTAATGAACTTTGTATTGAAGTAATAATTAAATCTGTTGAAGATGGTCGTTTGTTAGTATCAAAACTAATTAAATGAGAGTACACCCTCTCTTGGCTACAAGTCGTTCATTGTTTTTCACTTTAACTATTGAACTAAATAGAATTTACGGTAAATTGTCCCCAATTTACTATTTATAATGTTCATTCATTTCTATAGTAATTATCAAGATATCCGTCGAAGTACATTTTAACTTTTATATGTATAATGATACACTTTTCCACTGAATATGAAAGTTATATCTTCTTTACTGTTCCATTTCATGCTATTTGAATATTGGTGCTGCTTTGAGATACACTTCAAAAATATATACACAACAGTATACTTTATTTTGATCATTACTATAAAGAGTACTGCATTTGGAAATACGTATACTATAATATTTTACGCTATTATAACACAATAATATTCATAAAGACAGGTGTTGCCTTCATGCAATTTTCCCATTTATTCTAATAATTTGATCACTCACGGTACCTCAAAAAATCTCGTTTTCTAAGCAGCGATGATGCGATGAATAAACACTAACCCCATTCCGCTTCCGTTTCTCACAACTCGCGTAGAGCCGCGCGTTTATCATAGTGCCCCGACAAAAGCCATTTGTTATTCATCGGTTAACTGGACCGATTGAACGATCCGAACCCGACATCCGGTTTCCCCGTCTGATCGACCGGTTCCTTTTTCCCTCTGCATAATAGGATCGTAAAGAGAAGCGGCATTCTGCGCGGCAGCAACAATGTCACGGAGCTGCTCTCCCGCGAGTTTTTCGGAGCCGCGGGCAGGAAACCACGGAGAACCGAGCGGATCCGGCGACGGGGATCCTGGCAACGGTCCCCGTTCCTTCGGGATCGTGGCCGACGGCCACGAAAATCCCGGGGGACACGGATCGTGGGCAACAAGTCAGCGGGAAACGACGCGTGACCGGCGCGTTCGCCGCGCGTATTCACGACAATAAAAATGGGGTGCGCGCCGATTCCTCTCTCCTCGCCCGGTAAACAATGCCGTCGATTGAATTATGGCCTCCTTCGATTCTCCCGATGCAACGATTTCCTTGAGCTACGCCATTGTCCGGACGCCGACGCGAGCATTGTGTCTCCGAACGGGTAACGATTAATTCTCCTGAATTATTGAGCTAGCTTAGAAACGGGGACGCGCCGAATCTTCCTCCCAGTAATTCCCTATTTTCACAGATTTTATTGCAACTCGCATTTTTCAATTTTTCCGAGTCCGACGAAAAGTCGAATTCGATTTCCTGTGGTGATAGTTTCATTACGCTAACCGATCTAGATCTACTATCCTGGTACCGTTAGTTCAGAAATTAATAAGTATTAAATTCCAATATTTCACCTCACCTGGGAGTGTCCACCGTGAAAAATAAATGTCACACCACATGATGTCCCCCTCGATACTGAACAACTTTCATTTGAAACATTTTTGCGTATAATCAATATCTTTGGGGATATTCGTCTGTAACGTTTCATAATTTCCACCCTGTATGATACGCTAGGACTAAATTACATTGAAGGACCTGATCACGATTGTTACAGATTGTTATGATTAGACTGCGAATCTTTACGCATTTATGGCTTTTGAAAATTTTCAAGAAATGCTAAAACATAAAATGCGACAGAATTTGGTACGATTTTTATTTATTACAGACATACAAAGGCTACTACCTCTGAAAATGCGATTTTATTTGATTTCGCTTTCTTCTAATTCACATTGCATAAATATCCGCAGTCTGGTTATGATTGAACAGAGGCAACAAGCCCAGTTTTAAAAGCCGGAAACATTGTTTAGCAAGGACGTCCGCCGGATCAGTGGCGGATTCTTTTGGTCGAAGGGTTGACTCGGCAAAAGTAGCTGGATACGTGGCTGTCGGGTGGCCGTGTATCTTCCCCGCAATATTATTCTTCTGACCGATACAAGGCTCGAATAGAATGGTACCCACGGAGAAAGGAAACGTCCGTAGCATATTGGAAAAAGAAGGGGTCGGGCCGGGACACGTTCCGAAGTCGCTTGTCGCAGCTCGTATTATGTCTTTCGGTAGTACATACAGGGCCACGTGGCTATGCGTGACACGTTCACGCATCGCTGGCTGGGTTTCCACCCTCCCACGGCGTATCGGCCCGTATTCATCTCTGATTCCTTGTTGGGGTGTGCACGGATTGCGTTTCCACTTTAACCGTGCGTCGTTGAACGTCTATCAATGGTACACGAGCGGCATGCTACTTAATCTGACCGGGGTCCGACGTTTGATAAACTTGTCGACCGGGCTTATTTTCTTTGCTCTCGGATATTAACCGAGCCTTCTCTTTTCCTCGCGACCCGACCGAAATTCGTTTCTCTACGGAAATTTCCATTTTCTTTCGCGAGTTTATTTATTCTCTTTGCAACTGGGTGGACGTTGAAATTCGTTCGAGTGGTGACTCTGAGGCATCGCTAAAAATTGATGTACCATTATTCAAAATATTGGTTACATTATTAAATATGTTGGTATCTAACCAATTTTATGCATTTATCACTGGATTGCGTATGCAAATTTCTAAAACATAAGAAAACGTGTTCATGAATAAAAGATGATAATGCTTTTATTTAATTTTTACCAGGAAGAGTCTTTTAATCGACGAAAGAAATAATTCCTTTATTTTAATCTTCATAAAATTATACATAAAAATGGGAATTTACGAATTTATAAAACTCAAAATAGTGAGAAGATTAAGAGGATTATCTAATCTACGAAGATTATTAAAGACTTTTATTTCTATTTGTTGGATCAATAAAAAAAATTTGTATTTTGACGCGTATATATTCGCATAAAATTAAATAGTCTGAAACACAATGCCCAAGTCGAATATATTCGCTTACGTGTAATAATAATAATAATAATAACTATGATAACTTTTTCATTTTATTATTTTATTTTGCTATGACGTATGAACAAACAAACATTGAATTGTATGTTACTATAATTAGCAACATAGTGCACGAGCTCAAGGCTAGATTTAATGACAATGTTCGTCAATGTTTCTTCACACGATAGTCTATAATTATAATCATTGTCCCCTTTTCCCTCTTGTTCTGTAGTCTTAATAACTCTTATTAAAGTTGTATTATTAGCTTCACTTCAGAAAATCTTTCTACTTCTTAGAAAATTATTCGGTAGATAGCTTGCGAAGTCATAAGAGGTTCCTTTTACTTTCCGAGAAGGTGAAAAGAAGTTCTAGGAAGTTTCTAAGATAAAAGTATTGCCTCCCGTATTACTCGTATCTGTGCGGATATCTTTGAAGTAGGACGAACTTGAGAGACACAGTCTACTTGTCGCGAAGATGACAAAATGGGACATAAACTTTCCAAGATAAAGATATTGACAACTATGATCCCGTTCTTGCGAGGTCTCCTCGAAACAGCCGTTGAGGATTTATACTGTTTGTCCCAAAGATGAAATAAAGTGTTGTAAATCCTCCAAGGTAAAAACATTGACTTCCACAGTGTTCGTTTGTAGTAGATGGTGTGCTTCGAGGGAAGAGTTGGGACACAAGGAGGAAAATAAACAATCTAAGTAGTACGTGTAGTTTCAAATGAAGCAATTGCAAATGATGTGATATAAAATGGAGTTTACTAATTGCAACAGAACATTTTTTATTCCGCATAAAGATCCACAGTCTAATGACAATGTGTTGCGTTTTCTAATTATATGAATTTCATAATTCATGGAAAAAGAAAAAGATTGTCAAGCAGAATTGCGAATTAAGCATGGAATAAATGTTACGGGTCGAAAGGAACGTAATCCGAACGTGAACCGTGCCGCAGCCACGTCGAAAGCACAAGTCCCTTATCCACTGAAACCCATGAATTCAAATTACACTTTCGCCTGTTCGTCTCGCATGAGGATAACGGCGCGGCGCGCCGAATAAAAAATAATTTCCGACTCGATCCGGGAATGCATAAAAAATGCACGTAGCGAATTGCAATTAATTTCCACGGGGCACAGTAACGCCGTTCGCGAACCGTTCCTGTTCGCAACAACGACGACGGCGGCGGTGGGTTTCGCGGGCTCACGTGGTTCGTGCTCGAAGCAATATGCCTTTGTTCGTCAGATAAGAAACAGCTGTAGCAAATCCCGTTTGTAACGACGTGTTACGCGGAGGAAAATTAATCGTTTCCTAATTATCGTATAGCGTGAATGCGACACACACACGGGACCAACGGTACAGGAGGAAAAAAGGATTCTTGTCGCGGCTGGAATCTTAACGCGCGGAGGATTTCCTCCGGCACGGAATCGCGAAAACGCTTCGATACGGCCGGCGGCCGTGGCAATGCTTATCGGGCTCGGTTCAATTAAGTACCGACACGAAACTCCTTCCTTTAAGCTTCAAGATCCCCGAGTTTCGCGTAAATCACCGCTCACCTTGCCGCACGGGCCGTTTTCATTTGTCTGTCTCAACGCTTCACTCGTCGGAAGTTATTTAATATTGAAATACAAAACAGTCTTACTATCGTGTTTCGCCCTCCTCATTATGCCGCTATCACTACGTTTTTCTGTTTTCCGTAGACCGATTGGGGCGGTGCGCGTGCGCGAGGAATCACGTGACCGAACTGGAACGCCTATCAGCTCCTCTCCTGCCACGTTGCGTCGTCTCATTGGCTGTCACGGGCAATTCGACGCGGTGAGTGCTCAAAAATTCCTAACACTATATGTTGAGGCTATTTTGATCATTTGTGTATATACTTTTGTGAGTAGGACTTCCTTGTTTTTATTAATTTCTTGGGAAAAAAAGAAATAGGAAATTTATTATACGTTTACATTTACTTTAATGCTTCTATTTTTTGATAACAGAAGCATAGAATGTTATTTCGGTATATTTAAGAAATTAATAGCCTGCGGATTTTATGCGTTTATGGCAAAAATAGATAGGTAAAATATAAAACAGTATAAGAAGATTAAAATCATTTACTACCATTAACTTAAGACTTAAGAGTATATTATTTTCACTATATTGAAATTATTCGTGAAACATATAAATTTCTATCTATTCTGTCTTACAATTGGTGCACAAACTTTTTATTTTGCATAAAGCTCCAGATCTGTTGATAATATACAGTACATTCTGCTTGAAACCTTAATTGCGAGCACGTTTTAACCCTTTGCAGGCGAAGATTTTTAGAAATTTTGGGTCGAAGCAATTACATAATCGATCCTATATTACGTACATGATTAACGTGTTTTGTAAAGAGCTAAGTAGAAGAGTTAAACGGAGGAAAATCATCGTGCTGAGCGAATATTCGAAATACCACTTTGAAAACAAAGATCCTAATCGCGATGCAAAGGGTTAAGAGGGGCTGTTTGCGGGTCGCCGACTCCAGGAATCGTTCTTGATTCCTATTCACGGGTGAATCACGGTAACCAGGGCCCGGCGATTGTATGCATTTTTCGTTCAAACGAGCATTTTACCCTGGAAATCGTGAACGGGGGTGGTAAGCAGGGGTGCAAGGTGGGTGGGGGTGGGCGCCTGGTCGTTACCTACGGTGTCGAGGTGTATGATAGTCACGGCATATACGTGATCGGGACGCGTGAGCAAACTGCCAAGGCACGCGCCGTGCCGGAGCACGTAATTATCATAGGGAAGTTAGGGTCGCCCTCAGACACACGAGGGAGGGATAGAGTGAGAGAGAGAGAGAGGTCGAGAGGGTCGGTCGACTCGGGTCAGGAAGTCACGCGAGGCGGACCCGCGACCGGACGTGAAAAGAGGGAGGAGGAGTACTTTTATTGTTCTACCAGTTGTCTTAGAGTCGCTTTTCCTGGCCACTGGGCAGACTCGTTGAAAACTGGGGGTCGATAGACCACGGAGTCCTGGAACTACTCCCTTTCTAGCCAAGCCGTTATTCCGCTGAAAATTTATTCGGGAAAGTGGAGAACGCTGGAAAATGGGCTTGCGAGAATTTATGGGTCCGCCGACGCGATGTCTGGGTTCTCTGGGGGATGAAACATCTCTGTGAACGAACAATGAAGATAGCGATTGCCTCGATGATTGATCGAATTGGCCCATTAGGGGATAACGTAGTCTCAATTCTTATTTGGAATCGGGATCTATCACTCTTCCGAGTTGTAAGTTACCTTGTACCCTTTTTACGCTTAAATTGTCTTGAAACGGTTGCTGAAACCACTCCAGCCCTAATTTCTTGATTAATAAATCATCTTCAAGACCATCTTTTAATCAATCCCAGCTATCTTAAACTCAATCTATAATCCACTTTGAAACTACTCTATCGACATCTTTAAAGACTCTTAGTAGACTGCGGAGTTTCGATTCGGTCCCTTAAAAAATGTTTTGTCTGTTCATCTCACATAAAGTGACAATGATTGATGTTAGATTGTACATCATGATGCATTTATGGTATGAGCATACTCGTGAAAAAGAACAAAGAGCACCTTCATAATCGCAACAATTGCAATGGAAACTGACGGGATCTTTCAGGGGACATATTCAATTTCCCATTTATCCCGTTCTACAGAAAATAGCTCACGAAAATAGAAACTCACACAAAGATCTGCAGTCTCCCGACGAAAAGGACCCGACAATTGTAATCATGAACTGTCACCGAACTGAAATTACGATTGCACTAATATTCTCGCAGCGAGCAGTAGTTGGCAATTACAGAACCTACTCGAATCAACAATTACACTCGTCGTTACGAACGTGTAATCGCTTTGTCCAACACAGTGCTCCACCATTCGTCGAAATCGATGACCTCGGTACAGCGAGCTTCGAGTGCAAGGTTATGCATGATAAGAGAAAAAATGTCGGACAACGATGCAGTATCGGTCTCGTCGTGATGCCGGGGTGTGCTGAAAAGAAAAGTGCGACGGGATGGAAGTGGAAAAATGTTTTTTACATTACTCGTTCGGCGGAAGTTTTTAGGGGATCGCGTGAACAGAGACGAGAACAAAGCACTCGAGATCGCAGTTCAGGGATGGTTGGAGTACACCGGCACGATCCGCCCCGAAACTTGCGGCGGGTTTCGGTCGGCGAACACGCGAACAACATTAATGGCCGTGCTCAAATTACCGAGCGCCAGATACATCCCGAACGCGTTAATTCATAGCCGAGCCGAACATCGGTTTGTCATTGTCCACGGGTGACAGTAACGCTGGCATATCGAGAGAGGGATTGGTCTCGCCTCGTTCATTTGCTCGATACCGTGAATTCGGTCTTGTACCGAAGAATCCGACCGTCCGAACGGAACAACGCAAAATGGCGGACCGTGATACTGTGCTCGCCATACTCGGCCAATTCCGAATGAAATTCGCCGCTCTTGAAGATAAACCGATAATGAAAACCAATATTTTCCAAACATGGCATTTGCACATACAGAGTCACATGATTTTAGGGGGACAATTATTTGGTGCAAGTAACGTTCTTTTACATGACTCGTGGAGAACATATGAAGGTCAACTTAATGTTTTTAAATACAATTATGTTTTTTTTAACGCACCGAAGTGTTAGTTTATAAGATATCTTCATTTTTATACTGGCTACCGTATATCGTAACTAGCGAGCGGATCTTTATAAAAATTATCTACCTGAATTGCAACAAATTGGAGTATAATAGAAGTTTATTTTCTTTCTTAATATGTTTAATGGATCGAAAATAGTATAATGGTATTTTGAAATTCTTCTAAATACTCATTGTCGTCATAAATGCATACAATCCTAGGATACTCTCGAAGGAGGTATTTTGTTGTACCGTGAGTTTTGGGGCGCCGTGTGATTTAATCGTGTTCCGAGCTTCGACGACACGGATTTCGGATGATGTTCAAGGCAATTATTAGTCCATCACTAGTCACAGGTACCAGAGAATTAATTCGGTGGTCCGGACAGGGTTGGAGCAGTTTGTAATTTCAATTTCACGGCGCGGGAGAGCCGCAAAGTGCCCCGGGGGACAACACGCGTCGACCCCTTCCCTGTAATTTCATGAACTTCGCGACGGCGACCGGCTCCCTTTTATGTCATCCCACAAACTGTAAACTAACAATAAGTCAGAGGCGACGCGGCTTAGTCGAGATCAAATACTGTGTTCGAATTTGCTGACAGTGGGGTTGCGAGACAACGGGGTAATGATCTTCCTTGGATAACACTTGAGAGGCGATCTTTTTCATCCCCTATTCGATTGAAGAATTTCTCGATGAAGTTCTGGGGTGAACATTTCTCTCTTGTGCTAATGAAAATTAAACTTGACTCATTTTGCTTCCTTTTGTTCCTTCATATTTTTCCTTCGCGAAATCACGATTTATTCCGCATAATGATGTGACGTGAAAACGTACGTTGTTAATTTTATTAAATAAAGTTAGAAAAATAAGTTAGAAGCATGTTTTTCTAAACGATTTGAGTATCTTTAGAACCGCAGACTTAATTCAATATTTCATTCAATTCAATAAATTGTATATTTCTTATGGGTTAAAAATTATAGAGGAAGAGTGAAGTTCTGCTAAGATTTATATTATTTTATTAGAATAGATTTTGAACTCTGAAATTTTGATCAACTTGAACTCAAACTTGAACCATAGATTTGACAGAAAGGTTAAAATTAAGATTCTGAATATTTTGCAACATATTTTAAACATCGAACGATTGTAGAGATGAATTGAACGAGCTGTAATGGCGAACATGATCTTGCGTAAATTACAACAATGTTTATTCTGCTAAAAAATTGTGCAATATTCTGTGCCAGAAATTTCATCCGAAAACAGTCGACACGTATGCGGGAACTGTACCAGCAGTTCCCTCTTTGACAGTCGATCCGTGGCGATTGTAATCTAACGAGCCATCGAAACCGCAAGCCGTTTACATCAAGCAACCCCCGGGGCGGGGCTGTGATCTCTGCGAAATGATTGTGTCAGTACGTGTTAACCTTCTCTATGGGGATGGCACCCGATGTAATAGTGGTGCTTAATAAATATTCGTATCAAAAGAAAACAGCAGTAACCCAATATTCGCTTTCGAAATCAATGAAACTTTTCCATAATACAAACAGTTGAGGAATCAATTAGATATTTGAACACATACATAATTTTTGCAAACAGTGAAACTATATTGCACATACTTGCAATTGGAAGGCCATATCATTGAAGAATAGATTTTATGCATTGATTATTAGTAGACTGCGGATTTTATGCATTTATAACAAAAATTGATACGTACAATTTAAAGCAGTGGACATATTTAAAACATTTAAGAACATCAACGTATTAGTTTCAGTTCAATAAAATAATTAAAACCAGAAAGAAATTTTTATGCAACCTCTGTGTCTTGGAATCGACGTAGAAATTTTTTATTTTGCGTCAAGATCCGCAGTCTGATTATTCGTAACCAAAATTTTTTTAAGAGAAGGCAAATGGAATAAAAATTTGGTCGATTGCGAACCTATGGAGACACTTGAAGAATTGAATGACGTTTTTATATTATTCTCGACTTATGAAAATTACTAGAATGGGAAATTCATTATTACTTAACTGTGTCACACAATTAACTTGTACAATTTTCATTTTGCGCGAAGCTTCACGGTCTACTGATTACAATTTTCAAAGCAGATTTTCTCGTAATCAAAGTCTTGTTCAAACACATTTTATTCTATCATTTTAACGTACTTCTTTCTCTAGAATCATTTCCTTTTTGGCTGTATCATCTGTATACGAAAATATATAGAAGTCCCCACACATAAAAATCCAAAACCCAACTCCATCCGAGCATACAAAAACAAAGCTTACAACGCAGCATAGCCAACGAAATATCGTGAAGGAGATGCGAGATCAAACAGCAGCCAGAGTGAAAACAGGCGACTTATGGTATTTCGCCTGGTCCGAGGTAATCGCCAGGCAATCGCTTCTCATTCCGAGCCAATTAATCGATCGATAGTGAGATATGTGGGGAGGGGATATGTCGCGACGCATGGGAGCTTCAAACGATCGTGATCGGTCCCAGGGCGACAAATCGGAGCGTTAATTCGCCCTTTGCTAGGTGATCCATGGCGACGCGGGGGTGTAACCTGTCCAGGGCGACGGATCGAGGCTAGAAGCCGTTTATAACAACCTGCCCGCGGGCGGCCGGGCCTCTCTGATCTCCGCGAGATGATTGTGCGGGATTTCCGCGCGTCCTCTCCGCATCCATTCCGCAGGGTGGGGCCGCGGCTGTTCCGCGTTGCCGCGCGCGGCCAAGCGTCTCTACACAGCCCCCGGGGCTTGCTCTGCCGACGACAAAGGGGCCGCGGTTCAACGCGCCACAAAGCGCCGGGACGCCCACCCACACACACACACATACATATATAGACAGTCCACCCCCAGCGGGGATGTATGGGTGCGGGGGGCATGCACACACAGACTCGGCACAGTCGAGGATACACACAAAGAGGCCGGGTCCCATTCGAGCGAGCCCCGGAGACGCGACGCGTGAACTTGCACCCAACGACGCCCACGCCGCCACCCTTTAGCCCTTCTGGTTACATGTGGCGAATCGGGAACGACGCCGAAAGAAAACTCGACGACCGGTTTGTTGTTTCCAGTTAGGAAGCTGATGCGCGATACCTGGATCGATTGGGGTTGTTTTCAGGGTGGTGGAGCGAGAGGTGGTTACGTCCTTTAATGGACGGAGATAGAACAATCAACTTCTTTCTGTAAGATGTGTAAAGATTGGTGATCAGTTGACTGCGGATTTCTATGCAAAATAAAGACTTATCTTCGTCGATTGCAAGAGCCAGGAGTCAGATACACATTTCATTGTTGTTTGAATAATTTTGGCAAGTTCAAATATTACATCGATGTTCTTAAATAATTTTTATCGTTCTATACTTTTAAATTTAATCCTCTCATCTTTGTTATAAATCCATAAAATCCGCAGTCTAGTGATCACTGATCTTAGCTAACATAACTCTATGCTTAACAAATTACATTAATGAAACATTCTTTAGATATAACATAATTTCAATAGCGTAAACAAACGATGACGAAACTTACCCTGCCCAGGAGCCGGCGACGTGGCGTGGCTCCACCCCCCTTTGTACGAACTGCTGGCATCTGTAATAAAAACCATAACAATCAGCCAACGGAACTTGCGATTAGTACGCAACTACAAACAATTGTCATACATCATAAAGGGAAACCAAGAGTTTCATTAAATCTCTCTGAAAACATTAGAGTCAGGAGAGAGTTAGTCACGCAATATAAATTTCCCGGGAATCGGCGAATGACCCTAAACTTTCGGCATACATCAAAGCAAGCGACGCCACCAAAATTCCGTTCGAAATAAATACGAGACTGTCATTCGTTCAAAAAGCTCCATGGGGTTCCGGAGAAGTTGACCGGTTATCGGCGGAATCTACATGCACTTCTCACGTTCAATCGACCACGAAGTGGAAGTCGAAAATCGCCATTGATCGGCCTGACAAAGTGCGCGAAGTACGAAGTGCGCGGAGCACGTGTTGTACTTCGCGATCCTTCGAAAGAGATTACAAATCTCTCCCTCCCGTTTTTGCCTTACCTCTTTTTTAGGTCACGTTATTAGAAGACGTATACCCTCGTCTGCAATTGCAAGTTAATCAGTTCTGGGAATCGCGAGTGGTCGTAAAATATATCAGATCGGCCGGTCGCGGTAGTCGGTTGAAAAACAATCCTCCGGGAAAATCTTTACGACACCTTAATGACACCCGGTCTGCGTGATGTGGCTTCGAATTATGATTTAGACCGGACTGCACACGGGCGAAACTTTTTCAACCCCCTCCCGTGGAATAAATCCTCCCTTTCGCGTCCTTTTGCTCGATCTTCACGTTTTTGATACCTCATGACTCGAAGCCATTAAACAAGTTCCGAAACGACACCTTTAAACACTGGCTGGCATCAAAGTTTCAAGTGTGATACGCAATCAGCGGCGAATTTGATGACTTTATAATGCACGCGAATCTACAGGCCGCTGAAAAAGAAGGGTTCCGCACTTTTCCGTGGGGTGAGTGTACCAGCGAGCGGCCGTTTTCAGATAAATACTAACAGAAGGAGACTTCAATCAATAGACAGGAGATTTTTATGCATTTCTGAAGAGATTGGTTGGGCGAAATATAAAACAGTACAAGATTTCAAAAATTTGAGAACATTGTAATCTTGTTTTTAAAGTAAAAAAATCATTAAGGGATGAAATAAATTTTTATTTTATTCAAAACGTTTTTATTTTGCATAAAGATCTGCAATCGTGTAAAGTGCCAAACTTGTCAATATGTTTTATGGGTCTGGGTTAAAGTTATAAACAATAATGCGGCACCTTACGCTGTTTGACCTTTACGTGTGGAGAATTTTAAAGGAGAAAGTTCACGAAGCAAGAACAAACACGCGGAATGAACTGGTGCAAAGAATGAATGATTAATTCACTGAAACCATGGACAATAAAAAAGAAGTTCAAGAGAGAGTAAATGCTATTGCTAAAAAAAAGATTACTTCGATATCTTCATTAAATTATGAGAGAATAACTTGTAATACTTTATCTGGTACACTCTGTATAGAACAGACTCCAAACAATAAAATTAATGAGTTTCTTGACTCTGTTCTTGACCTGTTTGCTTTACGGTTAAGCCAGTTAATTAAGGTCCTACTGTACACAAAAATAAAAGTGAATGAGGCAATGTAAAAGGCAAGGTTCAACCCAGCTGCGTTCATCCCTAATCTTCTACAACATGTTTATACAAATCAACCCTTTACGATTTCGTTCCAGCTCAGTTAAAAAAATGTTCGTCCAAATACGTTCTCCATTTACAATTAAATGCTCCATTGGAATATCTGTTTTCACTTCCACAACAATTTACTGCAATACTTTACATGAAGTATTTCACAATTTGCTGAAGTATATCAGCAATTATTTTGCACCATAAATCTAAAAATCGAGAATACGAAAATTCTAGTAGAGAGTCGCAAGAGAGCTGAGACTACGATCACAGTGTCAACAATAATTTCGAACTACCAGCGAACCATAAGTTACTCAAAAACGTTCGACGTGAAACAATAATAAGCAAACCGGCATGTTCAGCTGTGAAACGCCTGTTCCCCGGCGCGTTAAGGTTAATTATGCAACGGCACGATGCACGACAGAGTTAAACAACCAGCAACAAGTCTCGTTTATGTTCCTGCGGAACGGACAATAAAATCGGCGAATTTCGATATCCGCGACGGTTCCACGCGTCTCCGTGGGCGCTGTCGCCGCAGCCGCCGGTCTGTTTGCAGACAGATATATTTTCATTTGGCAGTTATTGGCACGAGGGTTGGCCCTGCTGTGTACATACGTGCAGCAGTACGTCATGCTGCCGCAGAAACTCTCCGTCTTTCTGTGCAAACAACGACTTAGGTGCGCGGAACGAGCCAACCTTTCGTCTTTGCTGGCCCCTTCATTTGATCTGGATACCGGAGTCCATTAATGGGAGCCTCGAATTTCACGTTCCCTTCGCTGCCTTCGACCTAGCTTCACTCGCGGAACACGCATTATCTGCTTTCGCCTGTTTTCTACAGTTTCCGGTATCCGATCGAAAATCTGTGTCAAAGGTCACTGGCAAGGAAAAACCAAATCCCTGCGTCCGATGCTTCACCCGCAAACTGTTAACGTTTTTAGGGTACCCTCAAACTGGAAAGGTGGGTCTTTCATTTCTGATACAGTTTTCAGTGAGTTCTTTAAAAAAATCTGAAAAAATACATACAGCAGCTGCGAACTAAATTGAGATTATGACAGTGATTTTGACAAATAACCTGTTGACACGTTTTTATATTGTAAATAGTACGAAATGAATGAATTTTACAAACTGTTTCGATGACCCCCCTTTACAGTTTGAGGATCAAGATTCCGACAGTGGGGTCCGGGTCTATCTGGATCTGAAGTGTCAAAGTCATCGTTTAATTCCTCAATTTCTGACGATTAAATTAAACGACACCTGCTACCTTGGAAATATCAGAAAGTCCAACGTGTCTACAAGAACTATCTCCAAAAATATGTTTTCAAAGTGTTTCCAATCACGGAACTGGACCTACTCAAATTCTTACGCATTTTTTCACCTATTTCATTGAGATCAACGTTGATCTTTTTATTGGACCTAGTATCATACAAGTAAAGAGAACTGGCTACTTGATCTTCAAAGGGTAGTTTCATCTCCTTAACACGAGTATGGATAATTAAAGAATGTACGTGTCAAATATTTTCATAAGTTCTACCACTTTGTGAAGTTTCATAAGAAGTGATGTGCCACTCTTGTAAAATTATACAACTGGAATATATTTACTGAAGAAAATCATGTGTGTCTTAAGAGGCAACGACATAGTGACGCAGCTATCTTAACAGGATCATGATCACAGCTTCTTTTGTCAGTTCAGAAAGTCAAATAATAATTCTAACAAAAATGTCCACCATATACTATTAAGGACCGAAAATGATTGACTCTTGTTGAAAGTCTGTCTGTTCAAACCTCTAATTATGGTACCAGTGGGTTCAACACTTCACTATATCTTTTTAATCCAGATGTTTGAGTGCCAATGATACTAAAGGAATCTAGCTGGACCTCAGATCTCAGGAACAGAAAGAATTCACCTACTGCAACTGACGATATCTTAACTCAAGAGGTGAATACATCAATATTGACAAGAAACTTTCAATGGAAAATTATTGAACAAGGAATCGATGCATTTTAATGAAAACTTCATTTGTTTATAAACAAGTTTGAAGTATAAATACATTCTTGAAGTATATCAACAAACTCGAGGCAAACATTGAACTGATTCTGAAATACGGACAAATTCCTCTCTCCCCTAGCGTGAAAACTTTCACGTCTCTCTTCAACAACTACGACACTACGAACAGTGTACAGGATATATTTACAAGCGCGTAACAAACGAAAACAGCTCATATCCAACACAGCTAAAAAAACAAAACAAACTCCAAAACCAGACTCGTTCTTCTTTACCAGACCTTCTTTTATCCTTCCCATCAAGAAAATATTTCCGACACTCTTCTAAGAGCTGGCTCTACGCCTCGAAGAGTCTGTCCGCAGACTACCCTATACTAATCCCCTGAAGCATAGTCGAACTAGATGGTGGAGCAACTCCTGTTCACCGAGTACAGTACTATTGTACTTTGTTCAAAAAGTTCATAGAATCACCAAAAATTCAACATTCATCAACAAAATTCGGTATTTCGATTCTCATCCAACTCAATAGTATCGCCTTCAAAGCAGCCTCCATTTGAATGTATACACTTTCTCCGGCGGCGTTTCCATTGCTCAGAACATTGCTAAATAGCCATTTTATTGCACCAACGTCATTCCCGACATGACATGTCACACGGGGCTAACTAAGTTGAACATGGATGAAGAATTCATGGAGAAGACATTCACTTTCTTCCTCCTCAAAACCTTTTCATCCATTTATCAATGGTTGCTGGCTTCATATCACTCTCTCCAGTCCTCCTGTCTCCGAATAGTTTCGCATGGATACATTGTCCTCTAAAAAGATCACCAGACATCTCCAATACGCATGAGGACCAACATCGGCATACTAAACACGTCGTCACAAGCGAACGGCTGGTCTCAGGATCGCGGTCTGTCTACAGACAAGACTACAAACAACATTTCTCACCCATCCGTATCATCGATTACCAAGAAGACGACAGCAAAAGGATCTACAAACTTTTTGAACAGATTAGTACACTTGTTCCAGCCACTGCGAACCATGATCGACCGGGGATAGCTAAACGGAGTCCCACCAGCGTGCGACGGCAACGATGAAGTCAACGAGAGGAACACACTTGCTCACAGATATGCGAACGTACCGGCGAACAGCATGGATAGATTGGTGAACGCCGTGGTCCGTGGCAGTTCCGCGGCGGTGGTCCCGCTGCTCTTGAGGTCGAGCATCGCGCGAAATGTTCCCGCGTGCCAGCGGCCGCTGGTTAGCCGGCAGCCTACACGGGGTAGTATCCCCTGACCAGCCTGGTCGCTGTGTGTCTCACTGTGAACGAGCTCCGTATCGTAGTTAGTCCGGCGGACGACGGGAACGACCAGGTCATATCAGCCTGTGGGGTTTCTAAGCCCTCTTACGATCGCGAACAGAACGGAACGTTGTTGTCGGCGGATCCTTGGACGATGATCTCGGCACGGTGGATCGCGTTCGATAGGTTTTTTGATCGACGATAATACGTGGCCGGTGCCTCGATAAGGCAGCCGATCATCTTGCCGACCCGCTCTGAGTGACACTGCCAGTCCGCCACCGTGGATTCTCTCCCCCGGGGGTTGTCACCGGAACCACCGACACCCCTGCGACCGCCCTCTATGCACCCAATCCCCGGCGCCCATGCTCGCTCGAGCAAGCTGGCCAGGGGGTTGGTTCACGATCCCAGCCAGGCCATAGGCGGAGCCTATCGTCAACCGGCTTTGCCACCCCCGAATGGAAGGGGCGGATAAACGCCTGCGCTCTCACCGGGTCAAGGAGAGGCACCAGACGCGCTACGGAGTCGATGAGACCGAGAGAGGCCCTCCAGGGATGGATACCCTACACGCGACAACGGCAGGTTGCTAGGTGGCTGGCCACCGACCTACCGGACCTACTGCACTTACCGACCGGCGTTGTCGACGACGTAGTTTGCCCCGGTAACGACGTGCCACCGGTTCCCTTCCGGAACAAACCCTCTGTGGTAACGGCGCCCATTTAGAGAGAATGGTCAGGGAATTTCGGCTGTAACGGGCCAAGGTGTTTCCATTATTCTTCGGGACTGGCCGACTACCAAGCGCAACCTTGCTTATCTTTCTTTTTTTCCTCGGGAATCAAGGGGCCTCCGCAGCTGACGGCTCGAGAGTTTGATTATTTCAGGAACGTTTTCGTTTTGTAGCACTCTTACTCTTACCAGCTCGGACAGTCTGGCCAGAAAATTCGAAGTGTTGCCATTGTTCTACAAGGGGGAGTTAGTCTTTGTTTTTTTTTTTTGTTCAACGTTGCTTGCCTTTCTTTTTTTGGAATGTCTAGGGTTCATTTATCACAAGATCGGTTGCTTGTGGAAATCTTTTGTTTCGTGGTACTTTTCTTCAGGGTATGTGATTTTTTACCATTTCAAGATTCAAGTTAAAACGTTGTTCAACTTTTCATTGCTATAGCTACAGATTTTGCCAATTTCTCAGTACATCTCTGTTTGGTCTGTTTTAGGATTGATGATCAAGGTATTGTAGTCATTTTTGGAAGACCTTCATTTCATAATGTTCAGTTAGGTTGGGGAATTTTTGGTGTAATGGATCTAGGTGTTACTATTGTTCTTCAGGTTTGTTGTATTGTTCTTCCAAGGAAACAGGTACAGTAACAATCATCAGTGGCATATTCTTACTATATGGAATCTTCTAGTTGATATTGAACTTGTTCCTCACCCTGGTTTTAATGCCATGATCCATGTTGGAATTTGTATAAAGTGTTTCTCGTCTGTTTCTAATCTCCTAGTTTTCTTACCCTCTGTTTTTAATGAAATAGTTTCGAGGTTAATCGACAAAGAAAGTTGGTTCTGTAAAATTTTCATTAGGTGACAACCCTTAAAAATGAATGGTGAGTCGAATTTTGAATACACTACATCAAAGGGTCTCTATTTTCCCAAACTATTCCCCAATTTTAAATTCTTATGTCTTAGAAATAGTCATTAAATCATTGGAAAAGAGGTTTGTATTTTGTGGCTGAAATTAGCGTTACTTCCTGCCCAAAGCTTCTAGCTATTGCATACATAATTGCATGGGCTTCAGTATACCTACATAATAATATACAAAGTTAATATTTTCGTAACTCAGTGTCATCTTCAATTATTACAGAATGTGTCTATTTTTTTGTGATTGAAGTTAGCCATACTAAATAAATCAGTCTGTTGCTAAATAACCAATTAATTAGACTGCAGATTTCATGACGAAAATGTGAAGTGCAAAACTGTGATGACAGTAAAAGAATTTTTGAACATTGTTACATTATTTCCGACTTATTCAAATAATGAAAAAATACGTTTTTGTCGAATGTTTGCTTCTGACAGTTGACTCGAGAAATTTTTTATTTAGAGTAGACTAATTCTAAAAGTTAGTTCTCACATAACTCGACGTCATCTTCCGCGTATAAAATTCTATAAAAACAAACAGGCATCGTATGAAACGTCCTTCTTTAACACAAAACGATAACTATACCAGCAGAAAGTCTGCAACGTTCTACGTCCCTGGTGGAGATCTCCGGTCCGGAAAAATGCAAAAACACGACGCACTCGTGAACACGGTATCATAAAGCATTCGCTGCAACCTGGTTAAAGCCTGCGTTACAACAGTGTCGTAAACTTTCTTCGCCGGGATTGCGATCGCGGCGAATAATCAATTAATTAAGACAGCCTGATGTTTTCGCGGGATGAAGCAGATTTTATTGGAAATAAACCGGCCGGCCGTTGCACACCGTTGAAAGAGGGGGCAGGAGATAGGAGGGGGTGGGAAGAGAGGTGGAGAGAGAGAGGCAGACACGGCCCCGAGTAATTGCAACGAAATGCAAATAGCGTTAATAACCGGGTCATCGCGTAATTCTCCGTAACGCGAACACGCGGTCGTTGCGCGGCCGTATAATTATTATAATTTGCGCGGGCGAAAATACCGGGGGCCATTAAATGATATTCATTGACAGGGAGAATCTGGAGCCGTTGATCGGTGACCAATGCGGCAAATTAAAACGTAATTCCGCGCGTCGGTTAAATATCACCGGTACTCCGCCTTCCCCAATATTGCGATCGGTAATTACGATCGTTTCGGCTCTCTGTGTTTTTTATCGCGAACAGCGCGCGCGCGCGCGTTTCCGCGACTTTGCCTTCGGCGATATATTCGTTAACGATACCACCCGGTCCGATGAATCGTTTAAATTTGTTCTTTGCCGCCCAGAAGGAAATGGCAGATTGATAATGGACGTTCTTGCGTGTTGATTCGCGAGCTGCGCGTGGCTTGTTAGTCGCGTTAGCGTTATTTATGATATCAGCGCATTAAAAACAGAGGCTAAACAGATTTCGCATTTTTGGAATTTCTTTCACACAGATTGTTATACTTAAATGTCTATTTTTATAGATTGTTTTTCCTTAACCCTCAAATGGTATATCGTTTCCATTAGACCAGAATCTTCCCAAAAATGATTCGATCAAAGGACTTCAATTTCTCTGTAAGGCTAGAGGAATTAGTTTAGTAAATGACGCCTAAAAAATATGTTGAAAAAATGCATTTGGTCGGAATTATGAAAAACAATAGTAAAAATTGAATTTTACAACCTTTTTTGCTGGGTCAATAACGAAAATTTAAAAAAAGTTGTATTTTGTAAACTCGTATAAATTATATACGTTCTGAAAAGTTCATTGAAATTGGTTAATTGGTTGACGAGTTATAAACGATTAAAAGTGGTAAAAATTGCAATTTTTCAAGATCTTTGGCCTTTTTACCACTTTCGATCGTTTATAACTCGTAAGCCAATTAACCAATTTCAATGAAATTTTCAGAACGTATATAATTTATACAAGCTGACCAAACACATCTTTTAAATTTTCGAAAGAAGTCGTAAAAATCAATATTTACTATTGTTTTTAACAATTCCGAACAAATGCATTTTTTCAACATATTTTTTAGACGTCATTTACTAAACTAATTCATCTAGGCTTACAGAGATATTGAAGTCGTTTGGTCCATTCATAGAAAAGTTATTCTGATTTAAAGTGTGTGTAATCAGTTTTGCTCCTAACTGTATAGTATAGAGTTACACCACAGCATAAAATTCGTGGTTGGTTTACTTTGCCGATGCTTAAACATCTGCAACCTAATAGTCAGGTTCTTATCATTTTTTTGGAAGATTTACTTTTTGGAAGGTTATCGGTAAAGAGAAAATCCCGCAAACTCGTGCTTCGCTGGTTAACAGGTTACAGCTGGATTAAAATAGCGATTAGGAGAATAGGACGATAAAGTTGGAAGCAAGTGCGGCGTATAGTGGCCGCATCGATAGCTCTCGTTTGCCGCTTATGTTCGTGATTCACGCCACCAGGATATCCCGTACAGCCGGAGGAGCCGGGCAAAGAATATCAGTCGTGACCGTGCTGGTTACGTCAATCTAACTCGTTCGATGTGTTTCTTCTCTTCTATTACATTGTTCTCGTTCGACCTGCCTTCCGATAACACGAGAGACCACGTGAAAAATCAGGCACATTGTCGTTGGTGCAATCTTTCATTATTTAAATAACTTCGTACCCGTATTTTCCATTTTCAAAATTGCTTCAACTACAAAAAGTAGTCGAGCTCGATACGACCGAGTTCATGTAGCAGTATCATAGTATAACAAACAACATGGAGCATCTGTATTCAATACGGAACTTGGAGAATTCTTTTTGAAATCCTAAATGAACAACTAACTGTAGAAATTTATTAATAATAACGTACTTAACTCAGGTCAAGAATGTGGGCAACGAATTTGAATTTCTGCCCTTTGGACATTTATTTTTTCACATTAATGATTTAAACATTTGACGTTCCAATTATCATATTAAAATAGAAACTTCAATAGTGTTCTAAGATCTGTTTTAGATGTTTTGCAAGTCAATAACAGTACGAAAATTAGTTGTGAACAGAAGGGTTGATTTGACTTTTACAATTCTTTTTGAATATTCTCATTTGAAAATAGCAAACTACAATAATTATATGTACATTTTTATTTGAGGCATAAAAATATGCGTCGAGATCATGAAACACAATAATTGAACGTCGTAGAAAATTTTTTGTACTGATCCAAGGGTCGATGAATATGTAACTATTATATTACATTACACACTTGACTCAGAAATAATCGTTCTGCGATCGACGAACGTCGAACGTAGAAAGTGGCTATCGCATACACACACATCGATCGTCGCAGCCATTAAAAGGTTTATAACCGTGATTCACACTCTCTATCGGGACACCGACAGTGGAATCATGATAAAATATTTTCTAGGCGAAAGGTTTGAACCTGGATACCATCCGTGGAAAATGATGGTGCCGCGCTCGTATCAACGACATTCATCACGTCAGAATTTTCAATCTAAACTTCCACGGTTTACGCTCAATGCTGTGATAACTGTTATCGCCTCGAGCAAGCTACCGCCGTGGAAACTTTCGAAATCTCGAATCTTTTGATCTACCGAACTTCTTTTCTTGGCTGATCTGCGAGAATTTGTGGGATGAAAATGCTGACTAACTTTTCCATAACGGAGAATTGGGTTAAAACAAGTCTGGATTAAATATGTCGTACGTGGGAAAATAGAATTGTTAATAATGGTCAAAGTTTATGACGTAGATCGTATCATGATAGAATTGAACCTGATATGTTAAATTGTTTTCAAGAATTCTAAGAATTTTATGCATAAAGAAGTAAATTTTACTTAGAAGTTAATTTTTAAAATTGTATATGGTGTTCAAGGAGTTTCAGGTGTTTCAGTCAAACATTGTATAAGTTGTTTCAGGACTTTGAGCTGTTTCAGTCGAACAGTGTATAATGCGTTTAATTTGTATAAGGTTCTTTAGGCAAATATTTTGCAGAAGGTGTTTCAGTCAAATACTGTATTAGATGTTTCAGTGAAACAATGTATAAGATGTTTAAGTCATTCCAGGTGTCTTAATCAAACATTGTATAAGGTGCTTCATTCGAAAACTGCACAAGATGTTCGAGGTGTTTCAGTCAAACATAGTTCAGGAGAAGTCTTAGAAACTATAGTAAGGAGTTTTAGTCAAAGACTGTACAAGGTATCATCCCTATTCGAGCAATATAAAAGATTATCCAAAATAAGACTATAGAAAGTTTTTTTAAAATAAAAAACTTAATATTTTTTATTTTATAGGTTTTTTTAAATTTAATTATCAGGTGTCATCTATGACAATTACGTGTGAAAGACGATATCTATCAATTGACCACCACGACCACGTTTACAGACATCAATTTGAAGAAACGTTCAATTCTTGACAACGACGTGGAATTAATGTTGATGAGTCATTAGCAACACTTTCACGAACAGCAGCAATGTTTTCATTCGAACGAGCTGTTTTTGGTCTGCCAGGCATTGGTTTATCATGAACAGATCCAGTTTCATCAAATTTTTTAACCAAATTTCGAATTGTTTGCTCTGATGGACGATTATCTGATATATGATTTGCAAAATAAATTTGAATAACTTTAACACGCTCTTCAATCGTACACGACTCCATTGTTAAAATTGTCTATCATTGTACGTTAGAAATACAAGAAAGTGACAAGAAACAAACATGGCGTTTGACAGATATTCTCATTCAACATTCTGAAGGTACTTTTGGATAACCCTATACATAAGAATCTTCATTCACCGTGTGAACTGGTGCTCTCAAGAAGCACCTCCCAACACCTCGGACCTAGTCCATCATCGAATAAAAAGCGGATCGACCCTGTTAACACATAGACAGAAGCAAAGGCTGCAAAGTGGCCAGCTAACCCACTCGCTTAGCCCCCCACGAACCATTTAGACCCCTATTCACGGGACCCTAGGACACCCGGAACCCGGCTAGGTAAGACTGCCGTGTCGCGTCAAGTTGGCACGGTGTTGGTCCGGACGTGGTCTTACGGCTCGGCTCGGGTACACACGCGCCGCCATGATTTGGCAGGTCACCGCGGGCATCCTTTCCTATGTGGAACCCCCATAGGAAGACACGCGCTCGCCACGCGTCCGCGTACGGCCGCCGGCGCATTTAACGCGCGATCGCTCTCGAGTGTCCGCGTGCAGGCTGAGGGGGTTAAAGTGCACTCAGAGGGGGGTAGCGCACCCTGTACGACTCCCTACAACCCCCCCTCCGCCGCGTTCACGCTATTCACGGTTTCGTTTTGCTTTCGCACACGTCGCTTTCGTACCTTCGTCGCGGTCCACGACGCCGGACGTGGACGCGGATGCGCGGATCCTTCGGCTGCGAGTCGATTTCAGGGCTCGTGGGGTCCGGGATTTATTACTGCGACGACGGGAGGACAGGGGGAGTTTATGGCGAAGCGGAGGGTAGCTGGGATCATAGGTATTGTTGTTTTGCTGGACGATAATCTGAACCGGAGTCGCGAGAATGCAGTTTGATTACGTATTTGCGGTGACAAGGAGGCCTTCAAGTTTGTAAAATATTGTAGAGAGTCATTGACTATTATATAGTTCAATAAAATTTTTATTTTACTTTTATCAGGTGAGCTTCTCAAAATGAAAATTTACCCATTTTCTGCTTCTTCATACTATTATATATAATTCATGTTAGGAAGTACTAAATCATTAACATAAAGTTTATTGCATTGTTTGTATTTATTTAGCAACATTAAAGGAACACATTTCAATAGAAACTTCTGGCACAACCTAATATAAAATATCTAATTCCTTTCTGTAAGACCCATTTTTTAGGAACATCACATTGCGAACAATGTCAGAACTAACACAACTTTATCGGTTCAAATTGACTATTGATCACTATCAAGATTGACTATTGTGCTTGACAATTAAAAGGACTAAATAGGTAAATTATTATGTGTGTGTACTGGAGATGGGGAGATAGATGTGCACGTTTTTTTGCAGTAAATTTCGTTTGTAATGGCGTGCAATTTCTGTATGGCAAACCGGAGTATGATTACGTTTTTTTATCCGCTATACGTTTCATTTTGGAATATGCCGCCTGATTGCAGAGGTCCTTTGTTATTGAGATCGTGGCGTGCTTGAGCTAGAGAGGAAGGGTGGCGTGCCCGACCTGTATTGACCAGCCCAGTATGTATCATACATCGTCATAGAGAATTTGAATAATGAATATATTAGCACGTTTCTGGCTGTTACACGATTTTTGCGCGAGAATTTATCGTCACAGTGTCAACAACGACGAAAATTGTTTCGTTGGAACAATCAACCCTGTCAGTCAACTTCTAAATTGTTCATCTAGAAACACTGGCCTATCAATCACAAAATTTTTCTTAAAATCAATCTATAAACGATTCTCTTAAACAGACACAGTTGAAGTGACTAAACAAAATGGCTAAAACGATTTATCTGTGAATACACATAAGCCTGATAGTCAAATTTTCAATTAGATAAACGAAAGTATAGAAAAGACTAATTGAAAATATAATGTTTTAGTTTATCCATATAAAGTGCGTGTACTCTAAATTTAATTCACTGAGGCAATAGAATCTAAAAAATACAAATTCTAATATTTCGCTTTCACACTATCCACAATGTTAGATTTCGTTGCTCTCCTAACAAACATTGTACAGAAAACAATACGAAGTACAACGACATCACGATTGCAGCACGGCACAAAGGAACACAATAAAACCGATTATCCTCCTAATCAACCCCAAATAACCCACTTCCCGAGAAATCCCGAGCACCCCGCCACTTCAACGACCAAAATTTTGCCATACCGTCGGCCACAAAATAGCTCCCATACCTCGACAATAAACCCTGTTACACGTTCAACAATCCGGGAAAAGACCAAGCCAAGTCTTTCTCTCCCTCTTCTCCATCCAGGAGCCCGATTACCCCAATAGCGAGCGTACCGACTACACGAGTGCCATCGTGAGCGCAATCATCGAGACTCTTCGGGGTCACTTCGAGGATCCAGCGACAGGGTTGATGGTAGCGAACAGTGGTACGCATACAGGAATCCTTGGTGCATAATCTTCAGGCACAGTAATATATTTTTTCATTGTAGAAAATTAGTCTCTTGCCACAGTCGGCGTACGTAAAGTGGGTCAGTTAGATTATTAACTCACTTGCAGTCTTTGGGTCAATTTAATTAACGAGTTTATGTTACTATAGTTTGGAAGAGATATGCTGGACACCATATTTAGAATTAGTTATAAAAGTTTCAAACAACAATTAATATTACCATATTCGCACCTGGTTACTTTTGACACAGTTGCTGGACGAATTGGTAACATTTGGAAAAGTTACGTCATTCTAAAGAAACTACTTCAACTTTTAATTATAATTCGGGCAATTGTACTTAGTGGGAAAAGGACGCTAAGACACTTCAGCTTGGTAGATCTGGGCAACAATGTGTAGTGGGTCGAATCCAACACTGTCCAGGGACTAGGACCACCAGGATGCCCAGTTGCCAGTTATCAAAACTCTTTCAGGGTCACCTGGGTATACCTCTACTCTAACTACTGATGGAGTCGATATCGGTTGCAGTCCGGCTGGTTCAAATCCAAAAGTGGATCGTAATCATCGACGCACCCAAGTCTGAGTCATCGAAGCTCCTTGGGGGTCACTCGTAGCCCTCGGTCTGAGTTTGTGCCTGCAGTGGGATTTCCCGTGCATTCTCTTGAGAGCATATGCCTAGCGACACCAGGATGTCCAAGTATCTGGTTGTCCAAGTCCTAGGATGTCAAAGTTCCAGGATATCAAAATGCCAGGATGTACAAGTGACAGGATGCTAACAATCCTCGAAACTCCTCCAGAGTCACTTGGCCGTGCTCAAAACTGATAATGAGTTCGTTATTGGCTACGGTCCGTCTAGCCGAAAACCAAAATTGGAAGCTAATCATCGATGTACCCCGGTCCCAGTCATCGAAACTCCTCGAAGGTCAGTGGTAGCCCCGGTCCGGGCTCTTCGGTGTCTGCGGTGGGATTTCCCGGGTATTATCTTGAGATAGCGCGGCTCGGGTATTACCGCGGCTGCTTGGTCGGCGGCTGGAGCCCTTCTGTATCGGCGCTGGGGCGACGAGAGTATCATTGTACAGCATGAAACATGACAGGGCCGGCTATTGTACGGGAGACGCATAGCTACGAGGCGGCGAACGGAACGTTGCTCGGGGGTGTTGAGGGGGGTGAGAGTGCCAGTTACTACCCCCCTCCGCACCCCCCCGGCTTTGCTTCCGTCCGCCGGTGACTGCCTCGAAACGCGCGGCACCCTCCATTCGAAGTTCTTCTGGGCCCCGTAACACGATAAGAAGCGTGTCACGTTCGTTACGTTCCGCGGGGGGTGGTTTGCTCGATGCTACTAGGCGGGGGGTTGAAGAAGCCTAAGCGCTCGATGATAGATACCCGCCGCCAGATAATTCTTCGCATTCAATTTGTACAATATGCTGAATCCGATGCCAGATACGCCGCACGCCCCGAGTGAAAACCGAATCGGATCGCGCGGCCCAGAACCTAGATAAGGGTCGCGGAAATAGGTTTCGTTTCGATGCCTCGGGGGGTACCTGTTCGTACTTTCCTACAGAACCTCTCTCTCTCTCTCTCTCTCTCTCTCTCTCTCTCTCTCTCTCTCTCTCTCTCTTCGCACGTCGACTTTCATGAATGCAACGGATCAGGAGATGATTGCGTGAGATGACGAGACGATTAACCTCTCGTTGTTGGTGTCACCGGGAGCTTTGGTTCCAAGAAGGTGCTAACTTGGTCACTGCGGTTGTTGCAGCACCGTGGAGCCATTTTCAATTACAGATGTTCCTAGTTTATCGAGACGTGTCTTCAACGCTTGACAGATCCGCGCTTGTTTTTACTGGCACTGAAGATAAGGGAAAATGCTTGACGAACTGATCACGATGATACGAACGAATTATTTGCTTCTCACATAAAATACATATATACAGTTTTTGCGACTTGATTATATAAGTGAACGTTCAAACGAATTCAGCAATCTACGATACCGTGACCTTGGAATGACCTTGAATGAAAAAAATCCCTATTTGGTTGCGAAAAAATGTTTACAGAAATAGAGGAGATGCCGATTCGAACGGACAGTGGGATTATTGAATTTTCTGGGTAATTTATTGTGTATGGACATTGAAATGTCCCCAGACGTTACGTCATCGGGGAAATTGGTTACTGTCGGGGCACGCGTTCGAATTTATGAAACCTTTTCTCGAGTATCTTTGCATAGCATTTTAAAGTCCCGAGCATCTGTAAGCACGTCCCGGTGGCATGTTTACTGACCTGCACCCGGCACTGGCACAAAGCCGAACGTTTACGTTTACAGAAACCCCTGTTCCGATTGAACCCTGTGCAGCTCGAACGAGATAATGACGGTAACCAATACACCCTTCTTATCTGAGATTCAAGGCGGTACTGCCAGACAGTTCTTTCTGAACGATCGGAATTCCTTCGTTCTGGACCACGATCAATTAAACAGCAATTAAACTGAAATTTGCATTTTATTTCAAATTTTAAAAGGATTTTAATTATTGTGATTTATTGTGTTCAATTTTCAATGTTCAATTGTTTCAATGTTAAATTGTCAATGCCGTTGTCACCCACAAAAATGTGAAAGTGCGCAGAAGAGTACAAAATAATTTACACATCTGGTATGTACATTATGTATGATCGATAGAGAGCGGCAGTGAGCACCATAAATCTGTAGCAAGTATGTCTAATTTTTGTTTCACGGCTTAATTACTCTATCCATTATTTTTACACATTTTTTATTCAAGATGAACTCAACAAACAAATGGTTAATAACATTTATTATAAGTTAAATTAGTGAGACATTGATAAAACAAGAATCGCACGCGCGCGTGCTTCGGAGATATTTATTAAAATTTTGTATCACCTGCTTGTTTGTGTAAGTTAAATCGACCGAACTCTCATTGTAGATATCTATAAATTAATAACAAAAGCCCCAATGTATTATAATTAATTAAGACAGATGATTGCACCCTTTGGTCCTGGACTGTGGTTTCAATGCATTTAAAAAATTTATAAATATTGAAAAATAAATGAATGTCTATGTGGATTCAATGTCTTGAAATGAATGCAGAAAATTTTTATTTTGCATGAAACTACGCTGTTAAATTATTACGGACGTGATTTCACTGCAGAAACAGATGGAAAGAATCGAAAACCATGACTCAGAGTTGCCAGTTGTGTAGACCACCGAAAAAAGGAAGAAACATCGCGGGAAGGGTTTAATCGTGATTTCTTATTCGCAAGAGATCTCGTCCGTCACTGGATCGGCTTCGCCGGAAGTTCCGTAAGAGCTGGGACACGGCGACGGTACCGAAACCCCATTAATTACGTCACGGAAGAACGCAGACGTTGGCTCAAACAAAGGCGAACCCGGCCGAACCCCCGGACACGGTTGCTCGCAGCCCCCGAAGTCACCAATGCGAGCTCTCGTCTCGTTCGTGCACGCTTCATATATCCAGCCTAATTACGCCCGGGGATTTGCATATCTCCAGTCGCGCTGGACCGAACAACTTCGAGCTTTTGTTCCTGCCAACAGGACATCCGGTTCCATCCGGTCGGTTGTTGCCCTCGGAAGCGGCCGCTAACAGATTATTCCGATAGAATCGGCGGGGCGCGCGCGCGTCGCCAAAACTCGACTTTTTCCCCGCGAAACTAGGACCCGACGCGAAATAAAAACGCGCGGAACAAGGACGAAAACAGAGAAGGGCCGGGAGACACAAAGAGGCAAGATATTCTCGATAGACCTCCGCTCCGTGGCCCCGGTAAATGGACGGCAAGAAACGAAAATACGGGGGACGACGACGACGAGCGCGAGGAACGTTCAATGAGGCGGGGATAAATGAATAATGGGGACGGAAACGCGAGTGCTTTCGCGCGGGCATTGTTTCCCAGCGAAGAAGGTTGCTCAGGCCGGCGAGAAACTGAGACAATCCGAGATTTTTGCGCGTTCCGTGCCCGTATCTGGGACGCGGGAACGGCCTCGGGAAATTCGAAACGGCGAGCCCTGTTAACCTTTCGACGCCAACCTGAAACACGCGATGCTACCATCTTGAAACACGCGCGGTGCAATCTCCGTTATCCGAATTAAAGAGGAACGCCATTATTTCGATGGCGTCATTTTTCCACCTACTATAATGTATGATTCATTTTTTATATATCCATAGGGTCTCCGTCCTTTCTGCTATTTGTTTTAAATAAAACTGTTCCTTTGTGGCGGAGTTGTGCAGAATTACAATTGAATTACTCCAGGAATTATAATTACATTGTAATTCAATTACATCGTAATTCATAATTCACATCTTCGTTCAATTAAATTACAATGTAATTCATAATTACAATTGGGTACAGTTATAAAATACATTGTAATTGAATTACATTGTAACTCAGTTATATTGTAATTTATAATTCAGATCTTCATTCAATTAAATTACAATGTGATTCGTAATTACAATGGAGTACAATTATAAAATACATTGTAACTAAATGACAATGTAATTTGTAATTGCAATTACAGTACAATTATAAAATACTTTGTAATTAAATTACATTAATTACGAATTACGACATAATTAAATTAAAATTAAAAATTAAAGAATGATGAAGTAATTTATATAATTTATATAAGTAGTTTATAAATCTCCATTATTTAACGATATAGTCACCTTGTTTTCGACTGCTTAAGAAGATTAATAGAAAAAATGCATATTCATATTAATCTGGCTTCCTATAATTGATTTGGCCATTTTTTATTTTGCATTAAAATTCGCAGTCTACACGTTCTCGATCCACAATCCGCCTTCTAGTCCCAATTCTCGTTCTTTCGTAAGTGCATACATAGCCGACCATCCGAACCATCCGTGATGATCCCAGCGTAATAAACACTCGAATACCGAAACCCAAAGACGAGGAGAGCACCGTAGCATCTTCAATCTAGTCTCCCCCGCGGCGTCTCTCGTCCGAAGCCGCGAATCCGTTTCAATCCCGCAATTACTCGGTTACCCAGCGCAGCTTCCACCTGCTCCCTTCTGGCTGGAGGAATCGCGGGATCATTTGTTTACTCGTCGGAAAAATAATGGTGGCGGTGGCGTCGCGTGTCGGAGGGAGCTCGGAGGGACCAGGAGACGAGGACTAGGACGACGGTGGGCCCCCTTCCTCGGCATCTATCCCTCCCCCTCTGGAGAGGAGGTTTCGCGCACCGACGCGTCGGTGGCATCAGCCTGGGCCAGGGACCGGAAGCACCGCGGAGGAGACGCAGAGGAGACGCGGAGGAAACGCGGCGGAGACGCGGAGAAGCGCAAGACGGAGGGCCGGAGGAATGTTCTCGCAGAGGAACAGCGACCGAGAACGCTGGAGACAGAAACGAGCAGAGAAATGACAGTGGTGCTAGGCGGAGAATCAGGGGCGAAGGGGGGTGGCGAGCTGGAGGATGAGGATGAGGACGAGGGTGGAAAGGAGGGAGGAAGGGGGGGTGAAAAGACGATAGGAGAGCGGAGAACCGAGAGAGCAGAGGCATCCGCGCGCTCATTTCCGTTTCAGAGCCGTCGAGGGGGACGAGAAGGGGGCGCTAACTCGCGAGATATTAATTCCGTGTTAGCGCTAGGAGGGTTGCACGGGCGAAAACTACGTGCCGACGGGGGTGGCCAGCCCTCCAGCATCTCTCATCCTCCTACGCCACCCTCGTTGCCACCACCATTCGCCGCTACCCCTCCCCCCTGGAGATCCCCGCGTCCAACGTTCAACCCCCTACAACGTCGCATCAGCCTCGAGTCTGCCACCCCTGTGCACGATTCCGGCGCAACTCTGTCGGCCCCCTTCTCTCCTCTACCCGCGCAAACCCCCCGTAAAGGCCCTCGCCACGGTGGAAGAGCCCCGACGGGAGGCGTTACAAATCAGAGATTAGCCATAGTTAACTCGACTTGCGCAGTCAAACAGTTAATCAATAAACGATTATTTACATCGTGTGCCCACGGCCCGCACGCCACTACACCGAGCACGACCATGCCGGCGGATTTTGTTTCTCGCGAGGAATAACGAATGCGTGCCCGATAACGCCGCGACTAAGCGCACGCTCCTGATGAATGCTCGCGCGGGGGTGGCGGGTGGCCAGCAGGGGGTGAGTTGTAAGAATGATCGATTCGATTAGCCAGCTGCTGGTCGCGATACACGATTGATACCCCTGGTTCAGGGACCCGAATTTCCCGCGGAATTTTCGGGTATTTTGTGATTAATTGCTTGCCCGATTTGTGGTCGGCGCCTCTTCGCGCTAATTAGATTGCTGTGCCTGTACGAGGTCGTTATATGCGTGTTTGAAGAGCAGTAGCTCTCTGTGATTCTTCTAGTAATTTGCTTTCATATTTTCAATGGATTCTGAGAAGCATTTCTCATTGATTGCATGGATCATCCTGTATAGTACTTAAACATGCAATTCGTATTTTATTAGTGGGAACACATGGTTGGTAATATCGATAATTTTGTAGCGAAAGCTGAATGAATTTTGCTAAAGTTTGTTACAGTCCGACGTCCAAACAAAATTTTTTGAAAAATCTTAATATGTTATATTGTACGTAAAATCGACAGCTTAATGATGATCGACGAATAAATCAGGGGTCAGGAACTTACAATTAGTCCCAGCGAAATAGATCGATGACTTTTTAACAAACCTGTGAGATGGTAATTGCAAGCTGGGGGCTATTCGACATAGGAGCGGTGATTTTTCTAATGGGGACCAATCTTCCAATAAACCCGATTTAACCCCGTTATTCATCGCGCGATGATAATAACAGTGGAACCCTTTGCCAGTCATAAGGGAGTGGGGTCTGTGAGGGTAGTCGTGTGACTATGTAGAAATTACTACTATCGATCCCGGTGCGCACGTTGCATATGCCGATCACCGTTTCGTATCTGCTCCATAATCTAAATGACATATTCGCAGATTTTACATTCAATCTCCATTTGGAGGTGACTCGTGTGGCCCGCTACGTGCACTAGTTATCTCTGACCCGTAAAACGATCGACGACGAGTCGAACTTGACAAGGAATCCATCGATCAGACAGCGTGTGTGCTTGCCACTTTTCCGACTGTGTCGAATTGCATAGCTACTGTACACCTGACGCAACTTCGTGTTGTTTTTGTCACACGTACGACCGAGCTGTACCGCATTTTAACGAGTACTTGCCTTAACCCCTTGACACACAATTTATTTTACGGTTTCAGTGATTAGAACTTTTTTGTAGATCGTAATTACTTTAAAAAGGAAAAAACTTTTCTCCAATAGCTGTACATTAACAAAATCAGAATGGAATTCTATTTCGGTTGTAGGACATTATTGGCATGCATTTTTATTAGAATTTGTTCAGAATCTTCATCACGTGTCAGACACGATATTGTAAGGCAAGGAGTTAACCCCTTGCACTTTAATATCGAGTCATACTCGTGATGAAGATTTCGAGCAGAATCTAGCAAAAATTAATTTTGTTGTCGATATATAGCCACGAATAAATCATAGTGCCAAGATTTAATAAAGGAAAAATGGTTGTGGGAAATGTTATTACATCGATTACATGATCGTAGAATTAAAAAATAAGGTGTAAAGATATTACCGTTGAAATAGTTTATTGTTACCTACTGTTATTTTAATTTTGCTCTCACAATTTTAGTATGTACCTTTCTATTATTATTTTGTTGAGCAGTTTTTTTATAAGTCTCAAATCGTTGGAGTATTATGAAGTACACTTTGTATAACTCTGTAGTTGGATGTTCAGAACAGAGATATGCATATGCTGAATTCATATTCCCTTGTAGACACCCTCGTACATCCTCGAAATTATACGAGTCCTGTTCCTGGGCAGACAGGCTAGTGTACGTGCAAAATACGTTCAGGAATTCCCAAGAGGTATAACTTACGCGATGAAATTCAATATAGAAACAGCACAAACTTGCAGCACCGCAAGAACAATCCTTAATAATTCTTGGTTTCCCCGATCCTAGATAAACGCGCAACATATTAAGTTTTGCAATAAAAAATTAAGTCACAGTGTCTAGTATATTATCAATTATTGCTGAAGAATATATTTATAAAAATATGTATGACGACTCTCTAAGTGAGTTTGTCCCTGCACATAAGCGAAATCTAAATAGTCTGAACCACATAGTTTTTCCCAACCATAGTCTTCCCTCGAAAAACCAAATTGAAATAAAAATCCTTATTCTACAGTCAACAATAAGAACAGCAAATAATCGCACCCTGGTTTAGGCGCCTCAATTTACATAAAAATTAGTATTCTACTTAACATAAAAGAACTATATTACCTATACAGTCAACAATAAGAACAATAAAAAAACCACTTAGTAGTTTAGCTTCAAGCCCCTGCTAAGCGAGTTGATCTTCTGCAAGAGAACGAAATCTAAACAGCCCCTTGTTTAGCGGCCTCGGTTGTTCGATCCCCTAACTATCGCACCTAAGGACTCGCCTTCTTCTCCTTCCCTACCCCCGGAGGAGATGGCCTTGGATAATGTTGATCCTCCAGGAGGATGACGGATACATCGTCAGCGATCTCGCGGTTCTCGTCGACGGAGAACCATAGGTGACTACCATCCAGCGGCTTGGTGATGGTAACAAACGACGATGAGTGGGTGGTCGGGGTTGGGATGGCAGGGGTGGCAGAGGCAAGAGGTTGGGGGTGGAGGTAGCTGGATGACTGGCGGCGGAAGCGTCGTCATGGCGACGCATCGATCAGCCACCGCCACGCGAATCGAGTCGAGCCGAGGCCACATCATACACTGCTGCCCGCCACATCGCCGACACATATTCGCACACGCGAATCGACACGTTTACACACACCGAAACGAACACGGTGTGGGCACCTACACACCCACAATCTATGACACCGTGGACGCATCCCACCACAGTCCACGCTCCACCGGGCCGCCTTAACCTTAGAAAGACTGATTGCGAACCGCGAGACGTCACCGCGAACGCTAAGGCTGCGTTTCCACCTGGGGACAAGTATCGAGGGCAGACAGTAATGTCTCGATGTACTGGAAACTTCGGGATCGAATCTGGCTTCTATTGTGTACAGTCAGTACTCCTTCATTGAGAGTAGAAAACATCGATGAGACTGTACTAATCCAGCGACAGAACTTGTTTATTTCTAATGATTATTTGATGAAACTTTTACTGGCATATTTGTGATGTTTTTGTGATTAAAATGAGTCCAAACATGGCACAGTTTGGATTGTATTTATACTCGTTTAATTCACGATATAGTAGACCCTCTATTATTCGAACTGGTCAGTGGGACACGAGTGTTCGGAAAATTGTTATCTTTCTACAGGGTTAGATTACATTTTTACTGATTTATACAATGAATTGTGTGGTCTATGAATCACGCATCCGGATAATGAAGAATTCAAAGTAGGGTCATCAATTCTCGTCAATTGAACAAGCAATCATGCTCCGAACTACGTCGTGTTTGGACTCATTTTAATCAGAAAAATGTCACAGATATGTAGATAAAACTTCTGTAAAAATATTATTAGAAAATCAAAAACGAGGGTGAACTATTTTTTTATATTGAATTATTTTCACTTCTTTGATGCATCTACTAAAGACAAGACATATTGCACCATTGAATGTTAAAATATTTTCACCCGAGGTGACCCAACTGTCACAATCGTATATAAATTTAAGATGTCCGTATCAGGAAACTGTCGTGGTCCGATACGTTTGTGCGCGACAGCGTTGACTGTCGAGCGCGAGAAAAGGTTAATTCACGAAATCGGCATCCGTGTCCGGTCGATCGAGTGCGAAAGAGACTCGAAGAAATCTTGGTCGACTGGTCGAGGTCAGGGTTCCCTTTCAAGGAGTTGGTGAATGAGCACTGCGTGCGCCGGGGACGTTCATTTCCTCGCGACATTACACCGTGTCACCGGTAACAGCCGCCGCGATTACTTCCTCGCTTTCGGCCCCAAGGAACACGGAACCCCGCGATTCGCTGTCGAAAGAATAAAGGATCCCACAGACCAATGCGATTATTCGCGGAGCCAGCGAATAGTCCGCCAACATAGACTCGCAACGCTACAGCGAACCGTCCGGAATACCGGACACCTTCTTCGACAATAAGTGTTAACTCATTTAGTCCGGAAGCTAATTCACTCAACAAAACACATAAAAGATAAATTACTACTTTTATAGACTATCTCATATTTCTGTTGCAACTTCTCGATAGAACTTTCATGTGAACGTGCAAATTAATATGTAAGGTGATTCTGGGAACTGATAGAGGAAGTAACTTGTCCCAGTTCCCAGAATCACCCTGTATAAATGAAATGAACGAAGATGAATCCTATTCGTGGCTTCAGATATCACGGCTCACTTCCACCTAATGTTTAACCCTCTTATGTAGCCAATCAAAATATATACATTATTTAAAACCTTTTGTATTTAACATATTTGCACAAATTCTCACTTTCACACTATAAATTAATATATTTTATTGTATTTGCTTTATGCAGCCTTACAGCTAAGAAATTTGACTTGGTTTACATTAACCTAACTTTACATATCTATTTATCTTATTTCATACATTCGGTCCATACCTTCTCTCACTCTTTTCCTTTGTCTCACTCATTCCTACCCTAACCTACCGTGCTTGTATCGTAATTATTACAAACCTAATCATTGCATTCCTTCCTACTCCCTAGTATTTGTTTTATCAATTAATATATTAGCGAGGGGAAAGTTGTTGAAAGAAATGCAGTAAATAGGTACCCGGTTGGCTCCACAACTGGACTCCCATTTTCAAACACTCCATCGACTCTTAGACAGCCATGCTTTATAATAATAATTTAATAAAAATTTAATAATTTTTATTGCAATACGTGGTTAGATAAATAAATTTATCGAATCAATTTCCATGTAAGCAAGGTCATCGTTTCAACAATTATAAAATTGAAAATCTAAGACCGGTTATTCAACCGGCAGTGGTAGCAATACCATGTATGGTAAATCTGCACTGTATCGAGAAGAACAAACTGAAAATCTTGAAGAAGGCAAATGGGGGTAGATACCGAGGTATCGACACAGGGGTTAAATTTCTGCACCTGAGGAACGTGGACATAAGGGTCAGAAGCGAATCGAAAGGAAAAGAAACCAACAAAGCTGTCCGGCGAGCCAGCCGAAACCGCGGCGAGAGCGAGTTCGTAGGGGACCTGAAGAACACCTGACACGGAGGGTGCACTATCTGGGTCTCTTAAAGAAAAGGTGTACTGGGCGCCGTTCGACTGCCACAGTTCAGCAGCTTCCGGTGGGCAGCCGGAACGGGTGTTACGTCGAAGCGGCTGCCGGTGGTCGATCGATCCTCTAGACTTGCTGGAGGAGCGAGCAACCGACGTCGTCGTCGTCGTCGTCGACGTTGTCGTCGTCGTCGTCGTTGTCGCTCCAACCCGCGTTCCCTGGCCTTCCAGTTCCGAGCTTGGACTGAATACCACTGATTGTCCTTCGCTTTCTCGCTCTATCGCCCTCTTTTCCCTTTCCTTCGTGCAATTCACCGTCTCCGTCGCACGCGCTCGCAAAAGCACGAACCTCGGTCTCCTCCACTCGTAACCACCCTCATCCTCCACTCCACTCCACAACCCGAAACCCACCCCGGTGGCACCCTATCCTCCACGGTGCCGTGCTACTCCTACCCACTCCACGATAATGATGGCAATCAGACCCTCAGAAAGGATTTCAGGAAATTCTCTCGCCTTTTTGTCGGCAGCCAGGACGGAGGCGGACGCCACAAACACCGGTCGTCCTCCTCGTTCCTCCTCGTTCTCCTCCGCACAGCAGTTATAGCCGTCGTCGTCGCCGTCGTCGTCGACGTCGACGTCGTGGTCGTTCTGCTTTCTGCTCCCGCTCTTCCTATCGCGCGATCCCGACGCAGTTTGCGGCTTTTCAATCGGTCGCAGCCGATTCACTAACAGTCCCGATCGTCGTGCAGAATTTTCGGGCCTAGTGTCTCACGAGACGCCGACGATTAGGACCCTTTACCCCTCCCCAAAATTATATATAACTGCTGAAAAATTTTGCTGTTTACAGCGTAGATCGCGGTTGAATTTCTTAAAAAATTTGGGATACCTATTGAAATCGGTTTTCATTATTAGTATTATCATTGATTATTATTAGTTATTACAAGTTATACGATGTATAGTATGTACATTTCGTTTTAATCATGGTTACATTAACTATTTTATGTGATCGTTTTCTTACCTCAGGTTTCTTCTTTCCTTTTTTAAGAATTTTCGAGATTTTCACTTGAGTTTTAGCATCAAACTTGTACGCGTGATCAACATCTGAAATAATACTATTCACCTATTAATTTTGATGTTCAGGATTTTTCTCGGGGAGAAAGTTTTCAGTGATTGTACGCGCCCCAGTCTTACGCGGTTATAAAGAATTTTTGAAGAGACAGTGGAAGTTGGATTCCTTGGAGCGAGATTTTAACGATATTTTTCTCTTTACTGGCATAGTATTTTATCATATACTACGGCGTTCGTATTTCTCTGTGGAATTTCTAGAAAATCGTAAATTCTTACTGAACTGCGAGTAACTTCCAACAGTTTAGTTCTTGCGAAGTGAAGAGAAACTTCAACAATAATAATAATAGAAATAGAATTGAACCAATCTTGTTAGTCATACAAATTCGATATGAAAAAGCACAATTTAACACATTCAGAGATACAATTGAATAAATAAATCAGTTAACGTACAGTTAATACTGTATTCACTGGTGATGATTCAATAGTCTCTTAAAAATCATTTAAAAGTAACTGAAATATTCCTGAAGAAGTAAATTTTATTCCTATCACTTTTCACGAATGAATTTTTATTGTATAATTGTAAAATTTAAACTGGTAATTTGACTGTGGTAAGTTGAATGACATAATTTAATAATTTCTTTAAAAATCGTCGCTTAAAAGAAAATTTGTCGAACAATAGCTTTTTTCAGACACAGCACAGTAATTAAAAATCCTATTGCTAGATTTCCATTAGGCGAATTGTTAGATATGATTAACCACGCACCTGCTACAATAAATACATATGTTGAAAGATAAACTACGAATAACAAAGGGAAGGAATAGTTCTACATTTTCGCCACACACTCCATAACACGTTAAACGTTCCCAAACGTTGGAAGTTCTACTTTGTGTTCAATATCCGGGTTAAGGCACGATAAACGGAATAGCATGCGTGCCGTTGAAAATTTTTGGAAGTCGAGTAGGCTCATGACTTATGTATAAGCAACGACCAGCAATTTCGTCGTTTCCTTATCGAGTGCCCCGGGAAGACTTACTCGCCGGCAGCAATAAAAGGCACGATAATTAGTTGCACCCCCCCCGCCCCCAACCCCCGGCGAGAAATTAATCACCGGGCGGGTGCGACTCCACGGAGTCGCAGTTCTTTACCACGCCATGAATAGGGAGTTTCGTAGCTTGTTACGCGTTAATTCCGGGCCATTTTCGCGAGCGCCGTGTGAAAACAATGAAACGATGTTCCAGCAGGGTGACACTAGCTTCGGAAAAAAAGAACAGGCAAAAAACGCTCGTTCTCGCGTTTTTTTTCTTTAGACAGAGTGCGAAAGGCCCCCAATGAAACTCGACCTTTACAAATGGCGAAACGCTCTCTTACCATTGCCCGTTTTTCATAGAAAAGACACTTTGATGTGCATTGTCGTTGCACGGAAAGAAGAGCGCCTACAAATTTATTTCTGCGTTGACGTATTGAGTTCAACAAAGTTAGATACCGCCCACATGTGATCTCGACCCTTATGTCCTCCTCACAAATAATTGTATAAAGGATTCTAGGACTTCGTCATGTAGCTCATTTTTGCTACACACGTCAAATCAACAAGCTAATTTTAACGAACACAAACCTGGCAACGCAAACGGGAAGAAATCAAACGTTCTTCAGTCCCCACCAATGTGGACAGATTTTTTTTTTTTAGACAGGTTGGGACCTGTGGTTTTATCCTGGGGTTTTTGGTTAAAAGTTTTCTAGAGCAGTGTTGCTCTCCACACTTTTGAGAGTATAGTAATTTTATCTTGAAGGATTGTAATTTAACAAGAAAATTTTCGAATAACTTGTTGCGGCCTTTGAGCTATATTTATTAGCTTCATCTTGAGGGTGATATTTATTGCTGTAATTTTGGTTAGTACTTTTCATGAATGTGAAAGCAGCCTTCACATTAGCGTATAATTGTGAGACACCAGTGTCGCCAGATAAGGGGAGGGAGCACGAATTGAGGGGAAAAAGTTATCCCCTCTCTGCCAGTACCGGACACGTGCACGACAAAGACGAGTGCCACGTGACGTATATTCGTAGAAGGGGAAGGTAGTCTCCACACAAAGAATATGATATAATAAAGAATGATAAACAAAAGAAAATAAGTGAAGGAATTTCAACGTTGGTAAGGGAACGATGCGTAAAATGAAAAAGAAGTGATTTTAATTCTGTCTTTGAAATCGGAAAAATTGATTTGAAGCAGAGGGTAGATTTTTTCATTCGTACCGAGGGAAGAATTCACTCACTGCGGTCGCCGTGGAATTGCTGGATTCGCTTGAAATAAATAAAACGATAACCTATATTCAGATCGAATAGTTTTTCTCTGCGGTTGGCAACGACGTCGCTGTTTCGACGCACACACCGAATTAAATCCGAGATAGGAGAATCGAATTCTGTTGAAAATCGGTTCCCGGGTCGTAAATGTTGTTACGGTCCGAAACACCAGTACGGGCCAAACTTTCCTCGCCGCTATCATTTGGCGCGGAAGATCGTTCACTTCCGTTCGTGACAGAGGTACTTAAGTGGCAAGATTTCGTATACTTTGAAACGGCTACTTCTCTGTATTTACGTGCTCGGTTACGTATTCCGTGAATCGGCCAGGGGGAACGTAATACCATTAGCGAGGTCTCGATGCCCTTTTCTTTCGGCAACTTCGCGTTGGCTTCGTTTCTATCATGTTGACCAGAGACGTACGCGATTGAGTCCTTTGAAAGCCAAAGCCGCAAAAGAATTAACATTGGAAACATGGTATGGCTTGCAGCTTAATTCAATTTTCATTCGGTCGTTTATTAAGGCAGGTTTAATTTAAGTTATACGTATTCTTCGTTGAGTTTGTCGCAAGCCAGAATAATCAACATTAAATAGGTATACATTAGATATGTTTAAAATAATTGAGAACGTTGTAGACATGGTTTACATTGTATATTTTAAAATTTAAACTGAACGTATTCTTCATTGATTTTAAAATAATTATTTTCTCAATTGAGAATATTATGGACACGATTTTTATTGACTTGAAATTACATTTAGAGTAGGTCTGTGTTCGACACTAATCGAGAACAAATTTTAGGACATACTTTTACTGTTTTTTGATTTTTGACTGACGTTTACGGTTCTATTAAATTTTATTTAAAATTGCACATATACATTACCTAAAGAACGAAAAGATGAAGAGAGAAGAAATATGACATTTAAAAATAATAGACGTGCCAATGGCGACGAATTCAAAGTCAGTACCGCGTGCTAGAAGCCGGAACAACACTATCGGTTCAGTACCGTCAAGAAGTCGATGGATGACAGTAAGAGGTGAGGGTTGAGGTCGCACAGTGTGATCTGTTGCTCACGGTGCGATGCACGCCGACAATATTGACTGGGAGCCAAGGAAAGCCCGAAAAAGGGGCTGTCGGGCCTCCCTTTTTCCCGGCGCTCACCCCCCTAGTCACTCCTTCATTGACGGAACATTAAGCACACACGATAACGCATGATTAACTGGCTAATGACTTTCTCTGTGTTGCTCTCCCGCTGGCTCTCCTCGGGGAGGATCGACGACTTCTGCAGAATCATCGCCGGGAGGGGTGGGATTCACCCCCTCGTTCCTGGATCCTTTTTCCCGATAAGTGACAGACGTTTTTCGCCGTTAATCGGTCGAGTAATTTGTCGTTGACAAATATTCCGTTTTGGGGCCCTCGGCGATTGCTAATGGCCCTATTCAAAAGATTCCATTCTGCGCCGAGTGTAGAATCGGTGGAAACATCTCTGGCTACGTAGTCATTATAAAATGATAGAGTGCCGCGCGGACTGAAGCTCGATAATGATGCTATTGTCTGAATATTTCGAAAACAATTATTATTAGTGCGAGGATTGATTTCGATTACTATTTTTACATCCCCGTGGGTAGTTATATCTCAAGTGGATTTTAATGTTGTCTAGCTAGGAACTTCGAGTAGAATATTTATACGTCTCGATGACAAATTATAATAATTATTACGACAACAACTAGAATTAAATAGTTACTTAATGTACTTGTCTAATCTTTACATTCAGTAAACAATATTTACAATAACTTTTGTTGCAACACCAGGCACTTCTAATTCAATAAAAAAGTTATTCGAGTTAATCTTGACGTTACAATGGATATTTTTTTCAGACAACATGGAACCTGTACTACATTCTTGATCTGAATGATCTATATCATTAGTTACATTGATCTATGTATATCATTGCTGTGACAGCAGTGCTGCCTTGGCAATGATTTCGAAATCACAGCATGATAATCAAGAGGGATTGGTCGAGGTTGACGTACGAATTAGCTACGGTTCAGTTCCGCAGGAGCATAGGGGTAGTTACGAATGCTGAGACATCTGTCGTGATTCGGGGTGACTAAAATAGGGGATGATTTCGGAAGACACTGCCATCTATACGAAGATTCTTAGAATTTAGGGGTAGTTAGTAGCTGGTCGTCGGTTCCGGTATCGATCTGAACCACTAGCAGGGAAATGCCGGCACATAAAGGACTGAGCACCATGGGTAGCTACCCCTAAGTGATCTTCTTAACCGATCATCGTTAACCGTATCCTTCTGCTACTCTGCCGAGATAAGACCATTAATACCAATCGTTATAATCGTAGATTACGTGCTGCACACAACAAACGTTTTACGAACAAATGAAATAATTTAAACATTGACTAAAGTTTTCATCTTTCTGTATATAAAGAAGTTGTAACAATCTTCCTTGGTTTAGATTCCTTATTTATCACAAGTAGAGTCCGAATTTTACGCATTTATGATAAAAATGAGTAGGTGCAATTAAAAACAGTGAAAAGATTAAAAGACTTTAAGAGTATTAATATATTACTTGCACTGAATTAAAATCATTGGGGAACGATATAAATTTATATTCAGCTCCTGTGTCTCGCAACTGATGCACAAACTTTTTATTTTGCACAATGATCCGGAGTGTAGTAATAAGAAATCGATTTTCGTGAAGGTGTAAATACGCTGCGATTTAAACAATCATTCTCTAACAAAAAACAATTATACCAATGTTTTCTTACAATTTCACGAAATTTGTAATTTTTATAAATTTAGAAGATAACTCTTTAATTTATTTTGAACAAAATGAGTGAACTTGTATTTCGGAAATAGTAGATCAGCACCCGATGTTCTCACTGAACAAAAATTACCGGGTTCATTCCCAAGAAACACTATCATTCCCTAAACCACGTCGGATACTCGCCGTTGTCGATTCAAAACAGCAATCCTTCGCAGTCAGCGTAATTCGACCCTGAAGAACGTCCGGTGAATGAAAGCGTTTCGGAACCAACCCCCTGTTGGTCTCGATAAAATACAAGATTTACTATAATGGCAGACAGGATAGAAACGAAACAGGCTAACGTTCTCACTCGAGCTTCCGTCGAGTCACGTGTGTGCTCGTTCTCCTTTTCTTCCGACGAACCCTCCCACCCCTTTGCTTTTTCGATCGTCCCGGCGCGGCGATTTGCTCTTTTTTACTTGCTATCCATTTTTAGCGTCGGCCACCGCTCGATCCGGCGTCCGCACACAACCGTGGCGAGTTAGCGGCTTAACGAGGTTATTTCACGACGTCGGCTGGGTGGGCCACAGGTCGCGCGAGGATGAATCATTATTCATCCTCGCGCGAATCATTATTTGCAAGGGTTGGTTAGGCGAACCGGTCGACTCGACTCGCCACGGCACGTACGATCGCTTGCATAAGCGGGGAGTTACGCGGACACGTGTAAAACTCGGGGATCCCTTTGGATAAGCCACGGAGATATATGATTCGAGGAAATTCGGAAGATTGGTGGACAGTCCCGCCGGCCGATGACAGCCGGCTGTGTGTCTGCCGGTGAATTGTTGCGTATAGAATCTATAGTAAATCTAGAGGATCGGCGGAATCGTGTCTGATCATATTCGAGATTACACTAACGCCTCAGTGGTAGCAATATGGATCACCACTTCATTTTTTGAACGTCAGCAAATCTATTATATAACAACTTCAAATAGCTCGCAAGTCATTTTTACTAAGCACCAAATTTAAAAAAAAATATTGCATGGTTTCCAGGGACATACAGTGTTGTATTTTTTTGTATTTTACTTTTTTTTATCGAGATATGAGAGAAAGTCATTAATTTAAATTTTTAATGAAATCTCTCTCTCTAGTGACGACTTTTATAATTACAGTAATGCTTCAATAGTAGTCTAACAGAAATATTGTACCCAGGTGAATTTTTTAAATTACATAGAGCAATCTCATACCTTTATTTTTGAGATTATAGCAGTACATACCTCGATAATATAGTCCTATCTTTCTTGCACCACTCTTCCAGATCTCCGAAATAATGTGACGTGAATAGAACCGTTCCTCTATTGCTAATTTAAATTTTTGGAATAAATCTGTACTATGATATTTTAAATTGAAGATGTACATTAATACAGAGCAGTCCCATCTTCCTAGTTCTTGAAGTAATTTGTTGTGTATAGAACAGTTAAGCTATTATTAATTTAAATTTTTAGGATAATTTCATACATATTTTACATTGCAGTAGTACCTCAATAGTAGTCCCTTCTTCCTAGCTCTTGAAGTTATCTGATGTGTATACGATAATCTATTACTAATTTAAATGTTCAGTACAGTTCCGTACTGATTTTTGAAATTACAGTAGTACCTCGATAGTAGTCCCAACTTCCTAGTCATTGAAGTAATTTGATGCTGTTTCGTTTGAAATAATTATTTATTTAACGCTTATACCAAAAGGTTTTGTCTCCCGTTTCTAACTGAACCCTAACGTACCGACTAAAGTACTATGGGAGAACATTCACCCAGTTTTGCGCGGTCAACATGCAACACTCGAGTAAATGCAAGCACCAGGCAAACATCCAACAAGAAAACCGAACGCCACGAGAAGATACATTGAACTATAACCTGGGAGTTGCCTCGTTCTCCTTGGTCATAAACAGAAACTCACTTCAAGAACTATAAACCGTAGAAAATGAAGTCAGGCTAGACACGGTCGATGCCGAGGAAACATAAAATTTCGCTCAGCTCCGTTTCAAAGCAAAATAGAAATCCCCGTTCGCGAGCTGCATCAATCCTAATTCATATGTAAATCAAATTCGAACTCCAGATCAAGTCGATCTCTGAAATAGTTCTTCCGGCAGCGATCTTTGACTTCTCAACTGAAATCTTACGCTTAGAATCATTCGCTACGTCGAGGGATCAGTATGCTGTTACAAATGTTAATCAAATTAGTGGATTAAGAGATGGTGGAGATATCTCTGCGAACATAAAGTATTCAATACATTCGTCTGTAATTGAAAATATTTAACACAATCTAAAATATATGCAGTGCTAGCAGTTCATGCACTGAACATTTTGCAACTCTAAAACAGAAATAGTTCAACTGATCAATTGACAAATCTTTTTCAAAATTTTATCAAAAAATTCTTTTGATAAGTGAGTAATTACTTCGAACAGTATTAATATATCTTCTAACTTCTGATGAAGCTATGCTGTATAATGCTTGCAAAATGTGGGGGAAAACAATTACAAAAAGACACGATTAACATCTGAAAGCCTCAAATCTCCGAAACCACTTTTCTCAATGTTCAGTAGTAAAAATAATCTTTGTTAGTACAAACTACAAATTTGACTGGAGTGCTACCTACAACAAGTAACAGCGTCGAGCTATTCTTTGTAATAAACATTCAAATTATTACATGATTATGAAGTTCCCCTTTCCTAAGCAAACTCCAACAGTTTGTATAACAAAAACTGTGAAAGAGACTCGGAGGAACGTAGGATGGAGACGAAAGAGGCAAGAAGAGGAAGCCACGAGGAAAATGGCGATAATGGTAAAGTATAGCGTGGGGCACGGAACGGTGACAGAAGAAGAAAGGAACCGTGGAAAAAGGATCCAGGAGTGAACGGACCGACGAAGAGGAAGATGTATCAGGAAGATAAGGCGGCAACGGTACCAGCGACGCAGCCCCTTCGATCCCGCGTCACGGTCTTTGTTGCAAAGCGCAATAATTGCGCGGGAGGGTGGCCTACGAGCCGCAGGGGGTTGCAAGGGGGTTGGAGGGGGCCAGCAGGAGCAGCAGCACGCGCCGGAAACGGAACCGAGAGTCGTGTGTCCCCGGCGTTCCCGGGCGGAACTATCATGATTAGTCACGGGGCCTTGCAACGAGCCGTAGGAGAACAGAAAGACAGAAAGACAGAACCCTCCCTTTGGTACCCGGAATTCGCTCGAGCGCGATCGACCTGAACGCTGCGGCACGACGAGAAACGCAATCGATCATCGCTACTCGAGCTCACGTTGCGATCCGCTCTTAATTGCTCGAGTTTTTCTGGTGGGACAGTTTGCTGCCGGAATGGTGGGAGAGTGACTATTGAAATTGCTGATCAGACGTGGGGGAGAGTCCTTTTCGATTTATGCTAAAAATTTTCACGAGATCTTGTGGTTGCTTATTGAGACACGTGAAAATAAATTTCTTACCCTAGCAATTTTATATTTTGAACATATAGTTGTGGAGCAATTATAGACACATTAAAAAATGGTGTCTCAGAGGTCTCAAATTGTACCTTGCAGACCGTAGTGTCGATACAACGAGCATCACGGACGACATCCGCGACGTTCGTCCGTGATGCGCCATCAGCAGGTCCATCAACAAATTCGATAATACCAGCAAGAATTCTCACTTGGAGATCCCGGTGGTTCCCTTCTTCTCTGCCGACGGATATCCGGGGTCATACGGGCCGGCGTCCCCGAATTTCTTTAATGTATTCTCTCCATTTTTTAGAGGCCAAGACAGTTACGATCTCCTCTGAACCTTAGTCACCCCTTGAGGCTGGGAATGAGGGTCGAACCAGTCGTAGTTGCCGGTGCCGGAAACGAAGGGGCGCGCAAAGGTTCCCGGATGGAGGGCAAAAAGGGATCACACCGTGGGGGATGGTTGAACCCCGGGGATCGAACAGGGTTGCTTGAGACCCCATGACCACCCTCTAACCCCACCCCATCGGGTTAACCGATACCGGCAATTATCAACGCGTCTTGGTCACTGTCGGAAGATACTGCACACACAGACTGGATCTTCGCAAACGATTAATCGATCCGACTTTGTCGCTCTTGGAAACTTGATCGGGAACTATTAACACTTTGATCTTTCTTTTGGAACCGGATACCTACTTAATATTTCTTTCTGTTTATTGCTAGATTTATTATAGATGCATTAATAAAAATATCAGTTTCTGTATCAGCAGCTTTAATATTGGAAGAGTAATCTAAATTTGTCTTTTATTCATCCATTTTTGGAGATTTTTCAACAACATGAAATATCACATTTGCATCAATTTGAAAATTTTCGATTCATTCTATCACTGTTTATTTATTTTACATCTAGAACAGTTTAATTCTATATAATGTTCTCAGTGTTATGTATATGATACTATGCTCATGCTGCACAAAAGTTTCTAGAAATTGACTACACACAAATAAAAGCAACGTGAAGTGTGTTTTGAATGATATCATTTTATAGTGGCGTCTCATAGTAGCTAATTTGAATACTTTCACCGTCAAAATAGCAACATTGATAAATCTGGACTTAACCATGTCCCTCTGTAAATCCGTACAATTTTCAGTGATTTCGTTTAATGGTTTATTTCCTCGTCTTTGAACTATTGTCCCGTAATTGCATAATTCGATAATAGCGTACTATTTCGTATTTATGCCTACTTCAATTCTTCTTCTTGTATCTTATTTGTTTTTGGGTCGCTGTGTGTACATAATAGAGTAATCACCAGATATGCTTATCATTTCCGGATTGCGGAATCTCGTGCACTTATAGCATATTTACTTTACAAACCGAAGCAAAACGTATATGTCGAATTAAATATTAAATATTATCTGTACCACTTTGAATTTTTTGTGATAGAAATAATTTTCTATTTGCCGTCTAATTTAATCGGTAGCTAAAATTTGGAACGGTAGTAATATTTGAAAAATCGAACAGAGCTGTTACAACAAACTCAGTAAATTTTTGTCGAGACCCGCAGTCTACTAATTTATCAGTGTTATAAAAGCCAACGCGAAAGATTTGTTTCGTCGGCGATAAATTATAGAAGTTTCGAATATTGTAGGTGTTAACAGTGCACTGAATGCTGCTCCACTTTTCATCGCGTACAATGCGACGCGCTGCATCCTGTCTTTCCACCCACGCGGTGCACGTGAAATTGGTGTAAAGGGTGCGAGGCGGGCTCTTTTATGCAGCATCGTTTGTCTCGGGAGGTACCCCATTCCGCGCAATTAGACAGATGAGAGGTAACATTACCCTCGGTCACATAAAGTGTAGGCGTTCTGACGTTTTCCGGCCGAGGGTACCAAAGTGTCAACGGCGATACTTTTCTGAGCTTTAATTGCCCGGCTCACTGTCGCCGGAAGACTGGTCTTTCTCCCGTGTCAAGTGTCGCACAATCATCGATGCACGCGATACCGAAAAGTGTCTGCGATTACTTCTGCATTCGTTGATCTTCCATGGAAAAAGGCACGACGTGCTAGAAATTTCTCTTTATTTGTTTCTTTCTCCTTTGGAACCCATTTTTACTGGTTAAGCGTGTGTTCATCTGTTTTGAAACACCCTGTACAATTTTTAAATTCATTTACCTTTGGTCCTTAGTGTTTAAATTATCATTGTATTTCTGCAGGATTCAACTTTATCATTCAAATTAGTCTTACAATGCTGATACGACTAGCACATGTATTGGATGTATATTGACATTTATTTTTTTAAAGCAATGTACCATTTTTTTGCAATATGAATAGAGATATTTCTAATCATCCAATAAAACGTATAGGGAATCTATGTGACAATTTAACACTTATGGATTTGTAATGTAAAAGGAATACCTTGCGCGGTTATGTGTCCATGTATGTACGATAAGAATAACTTTTTTATTAATGGACCAAACATCTTCAATTTCTCTGTAAGGCTAGAAGAATTAGTTTAGTAAATGACGTCAAATAAATAAGTTGAAAAAATGCATTTGTTCGGAATTGTGATAAACAATAGTAGAAATTGATTTTTACAACTTCTTTAGCTGGGCCAATAATGAAAATTTAAAAAAAGTTGTATTTTGTAAACTCATATAAATTATATACGTTCTGAAAATTTCAGTGATATTGGTTAATTGGTTTACGAGTTATAAACGATCAAAAGTGGTAAAAATTGCAATTTTTCAAGATTTTCGGCCTTTTTACCACTTTTCATCGTTTATAACTCGTAAACCATTTAACCAATTTCAATGAAATTTTCAGAGCGTCTATAATTTATACGAATTGACTAAACAAATCTTTTAAATTTTCGTTATTGGCCCAACTGGAAAAGTCGTAAAAATCAATTTTTACTATTGTCTTTCACAATTCCGAAGTTTGCAACCTGTACATCTAACACAAACTATTAAAGTTTGCAATATTTAATCAACGTTCACTTCTAACGTTCTTACTTCCTGGGCAATGTATCCGAGTACTATTACGTCGAAAAAATTTGTCTCTCCAATTGTGAATCGACCTGTACATCTCCTACATGAATGTTCGCAGATTGGGAAATATTGTGTACAGAAGTGTAGTATGGTCAAAGGTAACGTTAGAAGTGCGTATGTTGATCGGAATAGAATGGACCATAGGTTCTGTAACGAGCTGTAGGAGTGTCCCGTGTCTTCAGTCCTAGTTCAGTCGGGCGTGCACGATCGAACGCGCAGCGTAAGTCCTGCGAGCCTTTAAAAGGGCTAACCACCGTGCGGCCAAGCAAACAGCACGTTGTCGGCATGCGCGTCACCTCATTTTGTCAAACATCAATTACCAGCGCAAACAAGGCGGGATGGTGCTCGACCGGCGAACATTAAATACATGCACCGCCCTCGGACACACTGACACAATATCCGACATGTTATAATGGACCGATCGAGCACGAAACGAATCCGCTCAACGTCAAACTACTTTCCTACGGATATTTATGGAACATCGGTGGTGATACGTTGATTCATTCTATATCTATCGCTTTACTCGAACCGCTAAACCTCCACCTTTAATTATTGGCAAACAAAAAATCATTCGGATCACGACTTCGTTCTAAAAGCCTTCAGTCAGTGACTTTGCATGTGTTTACATTTTGTTTAATTATTTTTGCACTGTATGTATTAATTAAAAAATAGTGTATGATAGTAATACATTGATTCTTAGTTTAATAATTTTCTTATTTTTTAATACCAGAAATATTAATCACTCAGTTTTTGTATTCTTGATTAAATGACCTCGTTGAGGCAATGATCACCATAAAGAACATGCACAATCTTTTATCTACTCTATGTAACTACAGGGTGTTTCATAATATTTGCTTAAATGTGACAAGTGCAGCATAAATATAGACACTTCGAATGCTGAAACATTGATCATAAAGAACGTTGACAAACTTTTATCCAAATAATGTGAATACAGGGCGTTTCATAACATGTGACTAAATGCGACAGCACGTAAACAAATATAAAATACAAGTACAGCATAAATATACGTGTAGACTGCTAGAATGCTAATATAAATTAAACTTGATACTGAAATCCAACTAAAATGAGAGAGACACAAATGGAGATATACAGGGTGGTCCATCTATAACACATGGTTTTATCCAATAAAGACAGGTATTATTCGACACGTGAATTCAGTTAATGGTTATGGAATCTAGAAAAGAAAAATGCGCAATAAAAAAATTACCAAAGTTAGGGTTAAGCTGTAAGTGTCATAGTTCAGTGTACAATTGTAAAAAGTCTAGATAAATGAGTAAAAGTAGTTGTCCAAACTATTTGTAAGCCGAAATGAGCTGTTACTATGTTCATTTTTAGGAATTTTCTTCGTATTTCTAGTTGGAACAGCCTGTACATAGCCGACACAGAACGATTCGACTTAAAATGAAAGTGGTCGAGCGTGAAGCACGCGGAGGGCCGCGTATAGGGTCAGATAGAGCGAACCTCAAGCCAGAGAGGGTTGCAGAGGGTTGCAGAGGGTAGGGAACCACCGTCAGGAGGGATGCTGGGATGCCGAGGGGTGCATCCGGGATTCTCCGAGGGTGGCGATTCGCGGGGCGGTCGGTCGTCATGGATACGTTCCCGGCTAACCCCTAACCGCTCCTCCTCCCTTGTCATCCAACATTTTCGCGACTACGCCGCCATCATCGACCCACCATCTTGCACGGGGACAGACGATCTCCCCGGTAAAAAAACTTTTCGGCTGCTCGAGACGCTTTCGCGTTACCCCGAGACCCGGTGATAACTCGCGATCGATGAATATTTTTTTCTCTTCCTCTGTGACAGAAGCAAAAACATGGGGTGAATTTTTTGGCCTCTCCATCGAGAAGCTTTCACTGTATCAAATGTTCAGTATGTTGTTGGGATTTCGTCTTCGTGACTTGATCGTTATAGAATGTAATTTTGCGCTCATTGCGTATTGATCGACGATGAATGAAAAGTTAGAACAAAGTGGTGAGTTTTCTTTGGGCGATTAAATAAATATTTTGTGAGCGATTCTTTTTCTAAGATTCGCTTTGACTCGCTTTTTCTAGAGATCTATTATATATTAAACTTCTAGAGGCGCGAGTATTTTATTTGAAGATGGATACTTCAACCCTTTGTGCTATAATATTGAGTTGGACTCGTGACGATAATTTCGAAAGCAAATAAAATTCCACGTTTTATTGTCGATATTTAGTCACTTGAATAAACGATGATATGTGGTAAATAAAAATTTTCTGTTTTTTATAAGAAATCATCGAACACAAAGCTTCATTAATGTTAATTAATAATAATTTTCAAGGTGCTCATTTGCAACATCTACTTCCTTGGATGATAAATAAAGTGCAGATTTGTATGGAAAATGATGATTTTCTGCATTTATTATAAGGAATAAAAATTGTGGAAAATAATATTTCTTGCTTAAATAAATTCCTGAAATATGCTTTTGCTATTTCATGTTTCATTTACTCATTTATAATTGCATAACATTCTCAGTCTAATTGAGCCGTTTAGACTAAAAATATAAATCAACCTTTTATCCGTTTGGTTTAATATTCAAGAATTTAACTGCACAATTAAATAAAACAATAATATATAATATTATCGTGCCTTACATAAAACATACGTAACAATCTTCGATATATTATATGTGTTTCATAGAAGTTTTATTGAATTATTTACTATCTATGTTTTTTTAGGGGTTAATGAGATTTCAACTCTAAATCGAATTTAAAATGTCGCCACGATGGAACTTTCCAAGCAAATACCAACGAATCGTTGCAATTATCAAAAATCACTTTGAAAGAAGATGATGCTTCATGGGAGACCGTTCTCCGAAATACGAAAACTACGCAACCCACCCCGCACCCTTGCCAAAGATGGAAAACCGTGGAAAGTTTGCAGAGTCCGTAGCCGATAAATTTCCGAGGAACGAGCAGGATATTGGTGTGGTCGTGGAAAGCAGTCGACGACCGTTTTGCTCAGTTGGCAGCGGTGCAACCCTCGTGCAACGCACCCCCGACGCTGCACCGTGACTCGCCACCCCCTCCACCCCTTTACCGACCCCGCACCCAACCCCCACAAGCCATCGCGCCGGGGGCGTGGGCGGTAGATAACGTGATTTACACTGGCCGGGTAATTAATGTCCTCGGCGACCGGCGCTTTAAAAAAAACAATCGGAAATCGGCGACAACGAAGAGCAACAGTCAGGCTGCCGGTATCGCGGCCGGCACCGGCTGACAAATTATCGCGCCCGAGATTTTCATTCCCGTTTTCCTCCCGCCTTTTTCCCCTTTCTTTTCTCTATTTTATCGGGCCAGGTCGATGGCATGCATCTTGGAACTCTGCTGCTCTGGTGCCGTTCCTGGAGAAGCTCTGAGCTTAAACTACTTCGAAAACTGCTTTTGCTGGATTTTTTGGGAATAGACAATTATGACAAAAATGGATGAGTCAAAAACAGAACTCTGAAAACATTAGAGGAGTTCGAGGATATTATTGAAAATAGATATACTTTCCATCTGACTTCTATTTTTTACGATCGACTTAGAACATTTTTATTTTAAAAATCCCAGTTTATTTATAATTTCATTTAAGAGGTGGTTTGTTCAAATTAAATGTGGATGATCCTATCATTCAACATGTTCAATAACTTGTTTACTAAAAGGGTGTGAGTAAAAAGGAATACTAAAAATGTAGGAAATTATATAATTGAATTTTATGAATATTTTTGTATTATAGCAGTTTGTATGTTTGTTAGCAAACAGTTACATTTAATAAAGTAATATTCGTCCCCTTGGGGCCGAGAATCTTCTTATCAAATTGAGTATTAAAAATGATTGAAAAGCGAATGAACCCGGTGCACACTTTTTATTCAATATCAGACTGTCTTCGATCGAATTGAAGTTTTCTGATCAAATATAAAATTAGGGTAGTATTCTGTTTCTTTCTGAAGAGATTTCAACCCCTATTTTCTATCAGAAAATAATTACTCAATTAATATAGTTTCTTCATTTTCTGTGGTGTTGAGAAGCATTCTAGGATTTGAAAAATGAAAGCAGTTGGGCAAATGGTGTTCTATGAATATTATAACGAAGTATTTCCGTTTGAAAAAATTTCAACCCCCCTGTCGATTTTTATCAGAAAGTAATTACTGAATTATATACTTTCTTCATTTTCTGTGGTGTTGAGAAGCATTTTAGGATTTGAAAAATGAAAGCAGTTGGTCAAATGGTGTCCTATGAATATTATAATGAAGTATTTCCGTTTGAAAAAATTTTAACACCCCTGCCGATTTTTATCAGAAAGTAATTACTTTTTTGGATTTACGCATATGTATCTAGTTCAGTTAGATTATGATGAACCGTATTACATTATCTTGTACATCGAAATTGGAGCATTCGCCCCATTTGAGATAGTTTTTATGGTGTCAAGCCTATTCGCCGTGACACGAGCGAACACGGCCTGTAGGCAACTAACAACGTGAGAAAAGTGCTAAAATTACTACGTGCGATCACGAGAAACGTCAAGATGGAAACGTTTGATTAGATCCCTGAATCCGTTAAAGCCGTGAGAAAAGGAGTGACTCAGGGCAATTGTGCTGGCCAATCACGTTAACCTTTCGATTGCGGTCGATTTCTACCACCTGATTTCTTTCATGGCCGCGCGGCGATAATTACGCGTGTTTATAGTTTGTCGTATCGAATGCAGAACGAATTTCCCAAACACATTCTACCGCATGAAGAATGAAAATTGGAACGACATGCATGACAGAATTATTACCGAACGTTACATTCATTCATCATCCAGGCAACAAAGATTTATTTCACCTCTTAATGTTCTTAGAAGATTGCAACTCACACGAGCTTTAGTATATCTTCATTAGCATTTTTATTGTACTGTATTTTGCAGACCTGTGTATGTCGTAGGAGCAAAGTAATGTATTTATAACCGGAATGATTGCATGCACGTGTGGCGTTCGCTTTTGCGAACAAATGAAAAAATTGATAAGCGCATTGAAGATATTCTCTTCGGGGATAGAAAGAATATTCTTTTAACTTGGGTACAGGATAATTATTAGACTGTGGAACTTTATGCAAAACTCCTATTTCTGTAAGTTGTTTTTGAAAAATCAGAATAAGAGAAATTCTGCAAAAATATAATAAGTTGCTTATTAGTAGACTGCGGATTTTATGATAAAAATGAATAGGTGCAATTTGGAAGAATAGAAGAGAATTTAAAAATATGGATATATTATTTCCAAGTTATTGAAGTCGTTAGAGAAAGAAGATCAAAATTTTTATTTTGCATAAAAGTCCGCAGTCTATTTTTTAGTGACTGGACAGTGAAATACGTTTTGAAGAGTGGCGTTGGACGTTTCAAAGGAATTTTTTCTCGGCGTTCCTATCTTGCCTCCTCGCCTAACGATTCCGAGCCCACACGAGCTTGCTTGTAATCGAGTCGCGTGTGTGCTTTTCCACGCGTGCTCGCGTGACCCCCCCGGTTACCATCGGAAACGTCGTTCTGGCCAGGTTAACTTGTCCGACTTCGATGCGTGTCCAACAGCAGCTTGGCCCGCGATCGCCGCAGGCAGGAAAAAAGGAATCATTCTTTTCCACGCGCGATCCTGGCCACACGATGCCTTTTAAAACGACGACCGTCCAGAACTCGCCCGTGGAAAAATAAGGTCGCGTGACCGCGTGCCGTTCGCGGATTATTATTCCAGGCAGCCTTCGATTATCGCAATTTCATCGACGTATCGACAGCAGCGTCGGGGCCCGTTCACGGAACGTCCTCCATTAGGTGAGGAACGGGTTCCGAATTGGTCTGTAATTATCGGACTGCGGATATTCTGCGTTCACGATCATTATAACAACGTTGCTTTTGTTGCGTGCAACAGGACTAAATGCGAGGTGAGGATGAGATAAATGTACAACAGTGAGCCAAGGAATTCTGGAATTCGTTCGCCAGTAAATAAAGAAAATTGAGTGATTCATACTCGGAGACTACATCTCCTGAAACTTCGTTAATACATAGTAAGAATAAGAGCAAACATGTAAGCTAATAATTGGCGAAGAAAACCTATGAATCAATTTTAATGCTCTTGATCAACACGTTGGCTGTTATATTGGTCACACATATGTAGATCACATTATTCTTGCATCAGGTGTAGACGTTAATTTAAAAAAAACTAAAGAATTAATTAAAATTTTTTTGAAAACTAAAATGTGTCTATTTTCAATATTGTCATTAATTAAATATTTTGATTTTGAAGAATTTTGTAGGGTTCATATTCATGTGCTAAAAATCAGCAAACAATTAAAAAGTAGAAAGCATGACAAGAAATTTGATGTACGAAGAAATAAAAAATCTAAACGAGTACACGATAACAGTAAGTATTTACACAGGGAATATGACTGGCTGCAAAATTTCGTGGTTATTGATTTATTAGGATCCGTGTATTCACAATAGAATAAAAGTGTTTTTCGCCATGTAAATTGATGCCGCGAGAAATAAAAACCGCGAATAAAAAAATGTCGTGTAAATCGAGAGAGGTGTACATACACAGCGAAACGAATATGTACACTGTGGAAGGGCGAGGTGCAGCGAGTAAATCCTATTACTAAATCTAACCCATATAACCCGGCTAAAACACATGAAACGATAAAAACTCTGTTGAAGTTTCACGCAAACTTTCTATCTTTTACTTTATTAAATGGGTTTTTGTGTTTCATTCTTTCTGTCATAAAAGTGGAAATATTATTCCCCTTTCACGTGAGAGTGGAGTTAACCCCAACATTTCTTCTGGAATTGCATAAATGAATGCAATCCCCAGTAACTGTAAATTTTTATGATCATATATTTTGTAAAATTCAGATGCAATTAATCGAGGTCCTATTGTAGTTCCTTTGAAAACTTCGCTTACCGAACTCTTATATTAAATGTAACATAAATGTAGAAGAGATGATACTGGGCAAGGTCATAGAAAACAATAGTTAATTATTTATAATTTTAGATTAAGTCCAATTCTGTCAGTTTGATAATGTACCAATGTTTTAATGTACTCATTCACAAGAGTAAAAAGGAAAATTGCAGGCGATTGATAAAGGTGTGCGGTTTGCACTTACCTGTGATGGAGGCGGTTGGCGAAATGGCGGATGGATTGGCACGTGGTGGCGGCGAGAAAGCTCCGGACAGGTAGCCACCGCGATCGGCCAGAGCCTGTTTAGCTTTATCGACGCTTTCTTTGAGCCTTTGGAAGGTGCTACCGCAGGTTAGACCGCGGTACGGCCAATTCTCCTGTTTGACGCCGGCCGCGGTTACACCTGCGGCCGCGGCCGCGGCTCCGGCTCCGGAGGCTCCCTTTAACTCGAGCGCACCTGCGTACGAACAGCTAGCGCTGTCGTACATCACCAAAGAGCCCCTGAAAACCAACAACAACAAATTAACCAACCCATTGAAGCCGTAGCTTTGAATACGTCACTCCTAATGTCCACCATTTTCATTTTACGATGGTTATTTCGTAAAGTTCAGATCTAGGAAACAATTTCATTTACCGACCACAGAAGGCTGTTTTGAATAGAAACGATACAAAAACATACACATTTTTCTGGTAATATTTACAATATATACACAATAGAGAGAGAAAGATATATTTAATGGATTCCCATGAAAACACCTTTACAATTTCAATAATTACCAAATAAAACCTCGTGGTAGGTTTAGTGTTAAAGTGACATTTTCATTTGCAAAAATATCCGCCTTGGCTCTGTTAAGCAGTTATTAACGAGATAGATGGACCGATCAGAGCGGCAGGTTCTACTTAACATAGCGCGTTGGTGTTGCACCGTGGTGAAGCAGTGAACAAGAGAAATAGAAGAAATGGATTTAATTAAAATTGTGCTTTGCACTATAAAGGCCGCACATCCCTCATTTTTCGGCAATGTCTGAAGTCAGCTGTGCAGTTTGTCTACGAATAGCCCAGTTACAAGCACTTCGAAGTAGCAAGTGCATTTAGCGCTGAATAAATGAGTTATAATTTAATCAATTTCTGCTCTTTCTCTTGTTCATTGCTTTTCCGCGGCGCGACACCAACGCTACGCTCAGTGGAGACTAAACTGAAGACTAAACAGTGGAGACTGAAAATACTAGAATATAGGTATTATCTTAAATTAGAATGTACTAGAATATACGTGAATATACTAAAATATACTAGGGTATACTACAATTTAATAGAATGTACATAGTTCAATATATGTACTGGCATATACTAGAATATGTTATTTAAAAAACTAGGCTAATATATCATAATGTACTAAAATATACAAAAATAGACGAATATTCTGCCAATATACACATTTCTTAATTATTTCTTTTATTTTACTATTTTATAAAAAGATATTCATATGCCTCAGTAATTCAAAAATATAAAATAATACAAGAAGGAACGAATATAAAAGTATAAAATATATCAAGAGTCTGTTCTTGTTTTTTTCTTCGTCTGTTCTATATTTGTAAATGGAGGTATAATGCTCCATAATTAGTAATCAACTTTCTGTAGCAAAAATTCTTGCAGAAATTACAAAAAGACAATCTAGCAAACCAACATCAGCATAAATTGCTTAGCTTACTACTATTATGATGATCTACTCGGAAAAGTTGGGGAGAAAATGCGAAGTTTTTTAATGCAGTTTCAAGATTGGTAAACTTTATTTAATTTCTCTTGGAAACTCGTGCGTTCTCAAGATGCATCGTTTCTTAATATCCGAGGAACACTATCCAACTATCAACAACCCACTCGTAAATCTTCGTCGAGTCGGCGGATCACAAAGCGAAAAATGTAATCCGCAGACAATGAACGGTGCTAACGGAGCAAGTGTGAGTTACTTGAACTCGTGACAGCACTTGCGTACAGTAGGCAGCGTCGTTAAGGATCATTAAAGGACCCTCGAAGCATCCGGTAAAGTCACGATCGAATTAAATCGAGTGAGCGTGTGCGCAAGAAACTTTCTTGCTTACGATTCAAGCGGTGAATACATTACATAGTGGACGGGATTGCGCTGCGTACGTACATACGTGAAACAGTATTTTCTCGAACCTATCATTTTCCATAATCGGTTACTAGGAACGATTTTCTTTTAGAAAAATATCACTGTGCGCTACCATTATGGGATCTTTCGAAACACTTATCGAACAGGCTGGTAACTATTTTCTCACACCCGTGGATTTACTGGAGAAAATTATATGTAACGGGCAATTTTCATTGTTCTCCGCAAATTCTTTCTTTGATTTCCGAATGCTCGTAAGACCTTTTGTTGCTTCTTGTTTGCCTTCTTCTTTCATTCGATAAAAGTGACGCTATCTTCATGATATATACAATATCAACTAAATGTTGCTTCATAGCTTTAGACTGCACAAATTTTATGGATAAAAATGAAAAAATTAAACAACCATATATTACTTTTACTTTGGAAATTCATATGTCATCTCCGTGTTTGTTAGATGAAGATCCGTAATCTAGTTATTATGTTACATTTTTTTAAATTGAAAGCTTAAGTGGAACTCCCATAGGGGGTTATAAAGCTATACGTTAGACATCTTACAGTTATACATTAGTAGTGTAGGTACAGCAGAATATAACGCGTTAAGTACATAACTTTAAATCTTTAAATTACATTGCTTGAAAAAATTTAAAAGAAGATGACATGCCTGAATATTCGGTTCATAAAGTAACGATCAGATATTTAAGGGTGCGAATAAATTGAGCTTGCTTAATCTTTTGATAAGATCAACTCTTTGTGATTCCAACAAGTTACATTGCCAAATGATATGGTTAAGATCTTGAACCTTATTGTCGCAGTTACATTTGGAATCATTTATTAAAGCGAGCATGGAATCATTTATTCTTTGCAAGGGTGTTTAGAATGATTTTTTAAATAAAGTATACTACATTATAATATACGAACGATTTTCTTCTACATCTTATTAACGAAAACAGAGTTTGACGAAAGAATGATCTCCACATATATAACTTTTGTGGAATTTTCATTTCAACATGGGGATATCACTTAAAATGTGAAAATATATTTCTAATTAGATGCAAATTAGAATGGCTAGGTTCAGAATAACTTTCGAAGGATATCTCTAGCTTGAAGAACGAAAAAGTTAAATAATAAATAGTGAAATAATTTAATCTAGATCTTGTTGGTAGAGAAGATCGACTGCCAGTACTGCCACACACAAAGATGTCGAAGTGTAAGCGAAGAAGTTGAAAATTTCAAGCTACCGAGGTTCTCCAGTAATTGTTACTTCCAGAGGCTCTAGCAGCCTGGAACATCGCTTCGCAACCAGAATCCCGATCGTCGCGTGGAAGGAAGAGCCCGAGGAGATATCGGCGAATTAACGACTAACTGGAGGCGGATTACGTGCACGTAACAACCGGGAACTTGTAATCGATCTATCCGTAATTTAGCCGTCCGTCGTGCATCTGCCTGCTGATCTACATTTTATCGACGCGGCCTCCAGCTTATCTCGTCCATCAGAGTTCCGAAAGTGATACCGGAAAGGGATTTGCATGGATTCGGAACCGATCCGATCTTTTCGCGAGATCAATCCGAAAAACTTGTAAACTGTAACCATACTCGTGGACAAAAATTATTTGGCTACAGCTCGTACATTCTTTTCCAGTCTCAGAACGTTGATATTCTTATGATGTGCTTTGGGGACCAAACAACTTAACAAATCATTCCTATATCTTCGTCTATAGATCACAAATTCACGTCAATTCTAATTTAATTTTTAACTATTTATTGAACATGGTATCTTAAAGTATCTTCTACTGGCGATATATCCAGTTAAATTAATAATAGTTCTCTAATTGCAATTTTATAGATATAACCGACGATACATAATGTTTTGAATATTTTAGAAAAGTGAGATGATTTTAATATTTTATGGAAGAGCTGTGGATTTGTATAGAACATAAAATTGTCCACAATTCAATTATAAGAAATCGAGGATTAACAAGAATTTGATAATGAATGAAATAATATAACAACATCCTTAAATTCTGTTAATGACTTTTCATAATGCGTAAATGCATAAAATCCGCAGCCTATTGTCCATGCAAAATAATTTTTGGATAATATAGCAAACAAAATAGTTAGACTAAAAGTCTATAGTTAGAATAAAATTCGAATTCCGAATATCGTTACCTAGTCAAAAAGAATAATCTAAAAAGCCAGCTGTGTCAGGGAACGTATTAACACCTTGCCTTATAATATCGTGTCAAACTCGTGATGAAGATTCTGAACAGAGTCTAATATAAATATGTACGCTATTAATTTCCTTTAAATCGAAATAAAATTCTATTTTAATTTTCTAATGTACACAGCTATTGGGGAACATACAGGCGTACACAATAGACATAAAGTTTCTTCTTTTTTAGGAAATTGGGAATTACAAGAAAAGTTTTAATCACTGAAATCGTAAAATAAATCGTAAGGCAAGGGGTTAACCTTTCAGAACAATACTAAAGTCCAGCAATGAAAAGAAGTTCAAAAACTCGGAGACCCTCAAGAATTTCGGGAGCCTCTCTAAAAATCGCGTCACCCATTTTCCGTCGGCATTGAAGCCGCGCGCCTCGAATCTATTCTTCTGCAGACAATAATATTGACGTAAATCAAGCTGATAATAATAAGTGACCCACCCTCGCGCCGAATCGGTGCGCATAATAAAACGCCGACCCACAAAAGATCCTCTCCTCGTCTCTCCTTTCGAGCCGCGAAATCTACCGCTTCCTCCGGCAAGTTGCATAAATTATTTTCCCCGACCGGACGCGAACAATGACCAGAATAAGAATGGCGGAGAGGTTTTACCTGGTGCGGTCGTCGCGACGATTTCCACGATAAAACGCGAGCTGCACGCCGAACACACCGATCATCGATCGTTTTCGACGAGCGGTTCACCCTTCGAACGGTTGCCAATACGCAGAGAGGATTTTCTCGATCACGATCGGAGGGGGGATCAAGGCATTATCTCTTCCGTGGACGGCAACCCCGTCGGATCCTGCTTATGCAGGTATATATATTATTCTCACTCGAAACGGCCAAACAGCCGCGAATAATGCGCCTGCTAGCCAGATACGCGCGGATGTCCACAATGTATCGAGGTCAATTTAATCACGTTCACAAAACTGTCACATAATCACGGTGCACCTCCGGCGGGCCGCAAGTATACGGTTTCCGCGTCCCGTCAACGAGAACCGGCCGTTTAATGGCCGACGCGATTTTCCACGATCGTCTTTCTATCACCGATCTAGCACTGCACTCCGCGAAACTGCGTTGCCGACTCTTCAGCCGCCTACGATCCTCGAATTTACTAAGATTCTGGATTAGGGAGTTTAAGAGAAGTAGCGATGGCTTCGGATCCTGCTATTGCGTGGTTTACGAGCCGTCACTGCAAACTGCTTTTATCGTCACGATTCTGATTTAAAGATTTTTCTGGCACTTGATAGCACGAGCATTTTCTCAGCAGTGATTTTATGGTTATATACTGCAAGTTATTTTCAATAAGTTGATTTCAATATTTGTGGGAAATTGTTCAAGGTATTTTTTGGAAGATTTTTGTTAGGTCTTAAAAGAGTGGAAACTTGTTTATTGAATGTTGAGGATTTTTCTTATTTATGCGACAATTTTGAGGTTAAATTCATATATGGTGTCTGATATTTACTATGAATTATTTTAGAGCAATTTTAGTGCCTAGTTAGTACTTTTGAATCAGCTAAAGCAACGAAATGTTCCTTAATACGTTAATAATACAAGAATTGATGCTTGAAAAAATATGTTTTGATCCAAATCAGTACTTTTTATTTGGCTATGTCGGTACTCGATTAATATTTTGGTTTACCAATTCTAAAAAGATAATAAAAAGATTGAAATATTTTCATCGAACTCGTCAAGATGACGTTGCAAATCATGCTTCAATAATCTCAGTTCGAAATAAGAATTTCGTGAAAAGAGATGATTATACAGCAAATCACTTTTCGAATATAATTAATCAACCTAAAATTTAATCAAGCCATCAAACGCTGATAATCACCTGTAGGTGTTAGACAATATCATCAATAGTCGAATTACGATAATACACAGCCACCGATCACTATCATTGTAGCCACAGTATTATCTGCATTGTTCACGCATCTCGCGACCATGTCCTATAATCAAGATCTAGTCACCCTTTTCCCCTGGACCACTATCTCTTCGTGCATAGATTTCATCCGATCTCATCCCAGTATTTCATCCTCGTTATTTATTCACTATTCCTCATCGTCAACTATGTCATCCTTCTTCGTCTTATCAATTCTATTTCAAACAACTGAGAAGTTCATTTCCACAATACATTCACAATCCGAGAATCAACCTTTCCGAGATCACACTTCGTTCCGTACACTTCCGCGACTCTACACTGCGTGTTCATCAGCTCGAGATCCTTGATGTATCAAAAAGAACGTCTCGAAATCTTCAACACGGTGTCCACACTTCAAGAATCATGCTCGAGCAATCTTGGTACCGTGCTTCTTCGACGCTGCAACTTAGCGACTCGCGAGCCTCTTCTTGGAGATCGGGCGTTCTCCACGGGATGTGCGACGTTCGGCCGGTGCAACAACTTCTCGGCAGGGTTGCAAGGACCAAGAATGAGCCGAGGAATGATTGATATAATGTTCCTGGAGAACGATCGCGGCGGAATCGATCCTCGAGGCGTCGATCGTCGCGAAAACAATCAACGTCGGACGGGGGTCGCAGAAATCGCGGGTTCCGCGAACGGGATCGCGTTCTCGCTGACCCGTGATTGCCGAGCGACACGGGGACCGACCAGATATCCGATCCAGAAGAGGCTGGACCCGATATCAAAGAAGAAGGTACTACGGGCAGGTTGTCTCGCGCAACTGCGGCCGCCGCGGCCGGCAAATTGCCTGCTTCCGGGCCTCATTACATCACTCTGTTACTCTGTTAACGCTCGCCGGAAACCCCTCTCTGCCTGCCTCATCTAAACTCTCTATCTCTCTATCTGTCCCTCCCTCTCTCTCTCTTTCTCTCGCTCACTCTCCCTGCCACTCTCTTTCTCTATCCCTCTTTCTCGCATGTACCTACACACACCGTTTAAATGCGCTGTGTCGCGGACGACGCGGCCGCGCGCGGACTCATGCGAAAGAGGGAGAAAACGCGAAACCGTGGATCCCAGTCCGAATTTGCGATCCGATCGGAAATCGACCTACTCGCTTTCCTCGAGTACAGGATTGTCTGCGTTTGTCACACTCGCGAGTCCCTCAGGACGTCGCGGATTTTGTGTCTCACAAAAATAAGTAGGGTGACTAGTGGATCAACGTAATTCGTATTAAACTTTCTTAAACGTTCTTAAAAATTTGTGGAAATTACTCATCTCTGACTGCGTTGCCAGTCTTAAAAATAAGGAGTATTTCGAAACGCTCGAGACGTTTTAATCGAATAAGTTTTATTAATTTTAAACTGTGTCAGAAGTTTTTGAGTCCTTAATATTCATAGCCCTCTTTGAATTCTTTGAAAGGTTTTCAAAGACTAGAATATTCGAAAGAGTCCATAATGAAATTCCAAAAAATCTCGAACTATTTAAGAATGCTCAGAGTATACTGAAATAAAATATAAAACTGTGTGTATAAGAGTGCAAAAAATCGGTTGTTGATTAAGGATTAAAAATTCTTCCACATTTGTGAGATCACGAACAGTTTAACGAACGAATAACTGATTCCTCGAATCTCCACTGACACGGACGCGAATCACCGACGCTTCGCTATCGAGAAAGACCTTTCACGAGTGAAAAAACCGGAAATATGAAGTTCGACGAGGGAACGAAGAACAATTTTCATAAACGCGGCCGGGATGAGCGACGCTGGATGGAAGAAAATAAAGCGATGAAACCGATATTGCTTGAACGAGGCGTTCTTCCTCTGAAAACAGGAATACCTTAATGACAAAAATGAGCGTACACGGTATGTAGATGATTCTAAAACGGGCTAACGCGAGAGCAAAACGAGTTTAATAAGATAGATAGAAATCTTGAGACTTCCCATCAAACTCCATTCTATTGCGCAAAATGAACGAGAGGGCTGGTTCTAAATGCCCAAGTCAGGTTGAAGACAACTTGTAACTACGCCTGATGATTAGCACTGGCAATGTCGCTACTTTTCTTCACTTCTCGTATCTCGTGTTTCTTAATTATTATAAAATGCTCGCGTAATAAATACGTGTAAATGATAAAACAAATTCCCGTAGAATCGCATTAAATTATCTTAAAGGCTTTTTAATAAAATAATATTAAACTTCCTCAAACGGATATCAGAATAATAAAAAATCTTTTCTCTAAAATTTTCAAACGGTTTGTATCTTTACTATAAATCATTTACATATCTATTACCAAACGGTAATTTAGATTTACTAAGGGTGTTTTCCGTTTTGAAGAAATTAAAACCTTTTGTAAGACTTCAGTAATGAAATTTTGTATAGTGTTCAATAACAAATGTTTATATAATAATAAAATAAGTATATAATACTAAAAGATTAAAAGCCTTGCAAAAATACTGGAATTTTATTTGAGTATTTGTTTCACTCTTTCTCTGAAGAATGTTAGCAGCTGTAGCCGTATCCAACAATCCCTGATTCGTGAAAAGCAAGCAGAGATTCGTAGGCACATATCCAGACCATTAATAACGTCTAATGAAGTGGCGTTATTTTTCCGCCAGCAGCGGTACCATCGACAACGAAAATCGATTTCTCTTAATGCTCGTTCTTCGCAGCTTAACCCGCGACGATTCGAAAATTGCATAAACATCCGGCGGTCGGTGGATCACAAAGTACGACGGATGGAGGCAGGCGGAATTTACGAGGCGTTAAAAAAACGGATAACGACGACGGAGAGAGTCACGAAGTAATAAAAAAAAAAAAACGGCGGGAAAAATCGCGAACGCGCGGTCGCCCGGTAATTTAGCGTTGAATGTATGCGTGGCGTGGTTAATTCGCGAGACATGCGTGTGGCCGAGCGGGGGTGGACCCCGTATCGCGGATGAAAGCCGCTAAAGTGTGTGTGAAGAAGAAAGGACGATGATAAGCGAGCCACTTTTTTACGGTGCTTCGCGGTTATCGAAAGGTTCACCGGAGAACGATTAACGTACGACCAGCTTGGTCACCGGGGACCTCTGAATCGCTGCTATCTGGCATTTGAAAAACGTCTTTACAGAAATATTATTCTTAAAAGATCGCTTCCACAGCTTACAAAAATATATAAATAATGTTTTTTATTGTTTTCTAATAGATAAAAGCACTGGGATGCTTTCATTCTTTAGCAATGTTTTTTAGTAACCATCTGTAAGCGCTCAGGGTCATTTATGTCTAGGCGAAAATTTCACTTTTAAATACTGTCGAAGAAAAGGGGGAAGGACTCATTTTTTCTTGAAGTGAATCAGTAAAATTTTTTATTGATAACAATATTGAATAAGTACTTTAGAATTTTTTAGATGTTTTGAAAATAGTAAAAAAATAGCCCTGGACATAAAACACCCAGTGTGCTTACGTCTGATTTAGGTTAATTTCTGAACATATTGTATAAAAAATTTCATCGAGAAAGAATTTAGAATAATTTGAAATAATAGTGGTTCTCTGTAGATGTTTCCAGTTTTCCAGAATTCTTTTTTAAAGACGCTACGCGATATATTTTTATGAAACTTCGTGGACTTGTTTAAACAGGTTTCATCTACATTCGAGAATTTTGGTATATTGTTATTATCAAGAGTGTAATAATTATTTATGGTGGAAGAGGAGCATTGCGATGACTGGACACTTCTAACATACAGCTTTCTAATTGTTTTACTCTATGAGCAACGAGAACACTGTGTCCGAATGACAACTTTCGGTGACACTGATCCCTAAATTTGGTGCTTGTGATTTTCGTTCTTCGTGTTATGTTGTATGATATACGTAAATTTCATTCAAACATGAATATATAGTACTTAAAAAAATATTCGCAAAGTTGAATCACTTTTTCAGGTTCCTTGCAACTTCTCTTTCACTTCGTTCAGGCATTATAAACTTTAGGCAGTTTAGTGGGACTGATGATTGTTGTTCAAACTAAGATCCCTTCGATGCAATTTACAACAACCTAAATTAAACTAATTTTAATTTCCTTCATCAATGATTTAAATCCATCGACACTTAGACAACGATATTATTATGCAGCAACCGATTACTCTCACAAATTGCAAGTATATACTGGTTGTATAATACTTTTCTGTATTTCTCTATACCTCTCTATATTAAATAAAAATCAACATTGAATTTAATTATTTCATATTTTGAACACAAGAAACCAAATCAACATCAACAGCTTTCAACCCTTAACACATTCGCTACCACCGTCACGCAAAAATGTGTGGCGTTCACAATCTCGCAGTTTAACTAAAGACAGTCAAATTTATTTTATATACACGGCAACTCATAGTATACAGAATAATATTCGAACAGTCCAAGAATTTTTTCTGGTAAATTATTTTGACATTTCACAGATGTGGTCTGTTGCATTTACTAAAACATTTCAACACCGAGGATGAGTATTATATTCCGAGAGTGTTCAGAACTTCCAAAAAATTTTGACATTTCATAAATGCGGTTCATCGCATTTGGTTAAACATTACCACACTAAAGCTACGAAACAAACGTCATCCTCAACCGCAACAAACGACCGGTACACCTAAAACGGACGCCTCGAGAAACCAGCTAAAACCAAACTCACTCACCGTCAATGCGGGTTTTTGTAGCCTTATCCAGCACTATCCGATCCAGGTTCGTCGATCACCAGTCACCTCGATCTCCCTCCTCCCCTCGAGTGTGTTACCACTGAGTCCCTCGCAACCTGTACCCCGCACCTTCACGAAAATATCCCACCCCCACCCCCCCTAATAAAACCAGATAGCCCGGCGAATGAGACTCGAGACCCTGTTGAAAACGCTGGGAAAACCGGTGGACGGAGCACAATATACCGGAGAGAAGAACGTTCGGTAAATCGAAAGGGGTTCCGAAGGGAAGACACAGAGCGGTGGAGGCACCGTCGGACGACGACGTCGACGTCGACGAACGCGGATCGCCGGTTATCCGCGGGGATTACAGCCCAGCTAGGGTATTACGTAGTCTGTCGGCGCGTGGACCACCGTGGGGGCGAACTCGGCCGCGATGCGACGGACGCACATTTGGCAGCGTCGTTATCAGTCGCGGTCCGACGATTGGCTGTATCGGAGCCTGCGCCGGGACGCCGGAGGAACGGGGCGGCGGGGGTGGAGATGGCGGCGGGGGTTGCAACCCCCGCCCCCCGTCCACTCGGAGCCCCGGCATCAAGCGGCTCCTTAGAGGCGGGATCATCCACCAGGGTGGATCTTTCCTCTCCCTCTCTCCATCTCCCTCTCCCTCTCCCTCGGTCTCTATCTCCCTCTCTTCCAACCCCCGGGCACCCCTATATCCTCCGTTCTTCAAAACCGTTTCGCTTTTTCCAACTTTCTTGGGATCATCCACCAGCGTGAATCTTTCCTCTCCCTCTACCTCCCTCTCTTTCTCTCTCAATCCGTCCCTCTCTTTTCTTCTCTTTCAACCCCCAAACACCCCCACGTCCTCCGTTTCGCTTTTTCTAACTTTCTTTCTCCTCTCTTTCATTTCACCCAGGCTCTAAACTATTTTAACCTCTACCTGTTTCTCTTCATCCTCCTCTGCTTCTATGGTTGGACCTCTTCGTCCGCCGCACTCTCCAGGGGTTTATCCAAGCCTGTCTCTTCCTGTTACGTTTACGCGCCTCTCGTTCTGATTCACAATGTTCGGGTCGAGTCTAGTCCTCTCTGGTTATGGTGGAGGTTCGTGTGCCTTGTCTAGCTGAAAGATAGGGTCTAGTGGGCTGATACGTGTGGAGGGTTGGGGCGGCGAGCTTCTCTGTCTTACTCGCGCTGGCCTCTTTGTGGAGGTGGGAACCGGCAGAAAGCTTTCCGTTGGTACGTCACCCGGTATTCCGTTGTGTTCTTCGTGTTATTGATGACGGGTATATAGAAATTAGTGAGCAGTTCAGAGGTTCGACGATTGAGAGTTGCGGGACGGATCTGGGGATTTTTGGGCTGTTTTGAGGGGTCTGTAGTGGGGAACGGTTGATCAGGCCTCTTGATGTTTGATGTGTTGTTATTCGGATGGTATTTGATGTGCGAATTAGTCGTGACTATTAGAATTAATTTACACTGGGCATGTGGTGAACAATGGAGGTTAATATCGAAATAAAAAGAAGACAGTTTAGTTAGATGGAGTGGTTAATTTTCATTCACCCTTTATTTTGATTATTTGTAAGTATACAACAATTTTGTACTTATCCATAAGTAATTTTTCACATGATTCACATAGTTCACGTGCATTTTGTATGGCTCAAAATTACATCCTGTTAATTGTTTTGACAATTTTGTTTATGTAGATATTGTCAATGGACGATAGTAATTCTCAAATCATAATAATAATCTTCATTGTTAGAAAAGAAATCATTAGACAGGATTGTAGAAAGCAATACGGAATCAGTAGATTCTGATATAAATGGGTTCCCAAGAGAATGATTTCGTTCATGCATCCTACAGGTTTCATTTTTGTTTCTTGTTTTTATTTTTGTTTGGTTCTTATCGAGCGGAAGTCAGGTTTTTTCGAGGTATCACGCGATCAGAGTTCTCGTACGCGAAGGAAACCTTGAGTATCGGGACAACTGGTGAAATCTTGGCGAGGATTCAACATGATGGGATTGACCCCGAGTTGCTTCAGTGAAAATACTGAACGGGCAGAATAATAGTAATTAGAATGTGGCTTTTATATGTATATTCTTGTTCGTATGACCATGTACACGGAATTTCAAAAATTGAACAAATTCACGAGTCTACAGATGAATTTATTTAATGGTTAGGAGAAGTTGTTAGTATACCTTTCAATCCTAAAAGACTCTTTCAAACCGGCACTGGTAGGTAAATTGTCATTTGCAGTTGTAAACGAAAATTCATAGCAAAGAGTACTCTCTAAGTATTTAAATAACAATATAAATGAATAAAATTTAATATATAATTGGAAAACAGTCAGGAACAGAAGTCAAATTCGTCTTACCTTGTTAACACTTTGCCTGCCAACCCAGTAACCTCATCAAATCCATAAAATCAAAGGAGTTTATTCAATAAATACAGTTTGAATCTTTACGATGTATGATATTGAGTACTCTTTCGACCTCTTGTATTTTTCAAACGCCAACCAAATTGGGTACTTGAATACATTAGTGCAAAAATTAATTTTTACATTATTTTGATGACACGACAGTTAACGTGTTAATAAATTTATACCTGGCGAGGGACAAATTAGATCATAATACTGCTTCTCTTTGGAACCGTCCAAAAAGAAACCATTTTGCTCTAGAAGACATCGACCATAAATAATCGATTAAGGGGTCCAGAATTAAGAACCGCTACCAGGCGAATAGTTTTCGTATCTCGGACGATTGTTCCGCGCAGGGGTCAATCCGTTTCCTGTGGAAATCATGAGCCATGTCTACCCGTGGTTCCTCGTTCATGCGTGAAGCTTCCGATCGCGTAGCAAGCAAGGAGCGGTGTCAATCGTGCGAGAAACATCAAACCTTTTGTATCCCGACGGTGAGTGCGTTTTCGTGTCTGGATTTGGTGGATCCGTGCTCCTTCCGGTCCATCGTGAATCGTTCATTGAAATCTTCTCTTTCCCCCTCTCCCGCTCTTTACTCTTGTTCGTTCAATAATAATTGCAACGACCGTGCCGCTGAGAACGGTGGAAATGAAAAATAAAGAAACGAGGTCCATATAGTACGAAGGGAACACGTGTAGTAATACTTCACCTGTATTTACTCACCCGTGCATTAATATATCCTTATCTTACTTCATGTAATTTTTAAAATATTTATATTAATGGGAATATCTTTACCGGGTATATATTATCGGGTATACTTTTGTATAAACTGTATAATAATAAGACACTGTAATTATTAGACTGCGGATTTTACGCATTTATGATAAAAATGGGTTGGTGCAGTATAAAAGAGGAGCAAAATAAAGATACACTATTTCCAACGTGATCAAATTATTCAAGCAAGAATTAAATGTGCATCCGGCTTCCATATAGTGCAATATTGATGCAGCAAATTTTTGTTTCACATAAAGACCCGCAGTAATTATCGTAGCCACGAAGTTCAGTTGAATTGAAGTTAAAAATGGTCGGAAATTTATGCGGCAAGCAACGTATTGTACGCACACGCGCGCGTGTGCAGAGAGTCGAGAGATAATATTCGCGAGGGTAACTCGCGGGACCGCGACGATGATGGCGGCCCCGTTTCGCCGGACCGGTATCGATGGCATCGCGAATTCACGTCGATCAGTTCGGTTAACGAATACGACGATAACGATATATTGTTATCGGGACGCGTATGAATATACACCGGCGCGGCTGGCCGCTACCCTTTGGAAATCGTAGCCCCGGCCACGTGTCCGACGTGTCGCGCCCCCGTTGTTACCGCGCGTCCTGGATCAGATAAATTTCGTACAGGCAGATATAGCCGGACCGTGCACTGTGCGGCCCGCACACGCACCGTGACCTTGCATAAAGATCGACCGATACTATTGATATATTAATCGAATGTACCCGACCGCTGTCCTGGGAATATTATTAGCGCTCGCGAATTTCTGCGCGTCGCTCTCCGCTAACCTCCAGCCGATAAACTCTTTTTCAGATTTATCAGGATAGTATCCGAGTCTTCAAACTTTTCACTCGTATGTGGGCAACCACGATCATTGATAAACATTTACTATCTTTCCTTGGGTCCTCATACAATGATACTATTATTTGTGCAATCCCCAGTGTCCATCTTGTGGACACGGTTACGTCAGTTTATAGTTTCAAAATGAAAATTTGTGTGACAGATTGTAGACACCATGACTGGTTTTAATTACAGTAGGACCTGGGTTAACCGGCTTGATCGGGAGACAAACAGCATGGATAAGGATAGGCCCGACGGATAATCGAGACCCGAGGAAATAATTGAAATGTACATTATATTGCAACATAAATCTTTTATTTTAGAAATTTATTTTCCTTTATAATATAATCGGGATCCGGTTAATCGAGGTCTCACTGTATTAAGTAGATTGAGTTTTGATGTTCTATTGCAAGAAAATTGCAAATATGACGTTTCTTTAACTTCTATTTGGGAGCATTAAAATACTGTATATAAGTCGTGCCCGTGGAAATCTTTACAGAATTTTTATAGTGTAGCCTTTTGTAGACTGAAGAGACACGGTTAAGCTTTCTCTAGATGTTCAATGATATTGTTCGATTACATTATGCAAAGTTCTATGAAACGTTAAGTGGTAAAATATGCACTAGCAATTTCTTTGGTACAACCTGAAAAAGCCATGAATAATTAAGAGTCATACTTGTTACAAGAAATACTTATTACATTGAATTTTTAGTACATGAAGTTAATAGTTCGAGTTCATAAGTCGTGACTAATAAAAGATTTAGAGAAACATGTGTAACGCAATTATATTAAAAATAAGCGACCACTTTAAAAAATAAAGAAAAATCTTGCACGATTCTACACGGAAACAGAAAGATCGATTTTTTCCTCGATTGCGTACACTAGCAAATACTGAGGATTTTCCTCCCGGAGCATCCCCTAACACCAGAGAAGAGTTTTTCTAGCAACAGAAAGAGAGAGGGAAAATCTACGGGGGGGGGAAGAGTTCGAAAAGCCTGGAGGGAGCGTAAAGAGAAGAAGAAGAAGAAGAGAAAAAAGATTGGGGATGGGAAAACTAAAAAGTATGGTAGCGGAGACGACTTTTGATATTTCCTGGCCTTACCATTAGCCAAGCACGGGACTTGAAGCCGGTGAGGGTGGTTCGTTGGATGCGAGGAAAGCCTCAGGAAGCTCTAACTCACGGGCAAAAGGGGGCAACCCACCCCGTTCAACCGAGCCAGCCCCTGCCATTAACATTAACCGAGCACATACAGGGTGTTTGCAATGGCATTATCGATCGGGCCCGCTGAAAAAAGACCAGCGAATCGAGCACTTTGTACGATACGTGCAGGAAACGCCTAGTTTACATTCACGAAACCCGGCTAAATGCCGATAGACTCGTTTTCGACTTGGTATCCGGGCGGACGCCCTCCTCATTGCAATAACCCCGAAGACCTGCAACTATTTTCTTGTCTTGCCTGATTACCGTCTTCATACCAGCTAGAAAGACTCTATTCTTTAGCACTGACCACCGTCGATTAAATAACTGGTTTCAGATGTTTTCTTTCAAAATTATTGAAATTATTTATAGTACTCGCATATGTTTATCGACTGACCTTGAGATCTGTGGGAGGAGCTAGATACCCGGAATGGGAGGAGCTAAAGCATTATAGTGGGGAAGTCAAACTAGATCCCGTAACCCTCTCCACAAGTAACATGCAAGATATAGACCATAAATAAATAAATAAGATGGTAAAAACGTTGTTGACATCATGAGGTTTTAAAATAAATGAAACAATACTAACAATTACATTCAGTACAGACAGAGAAAATGAATATAATTATCCTAAAAGAATGTTGCGTTATTTTAATACTTTGTCACACACACACGCAGATTATTCCATTAAATTTAGATATTGTAAAAAATTATTAAGTCACAATCGTATCGCATGACCCTCCTCTAAAATCATTCTGAAAAATAATGAAATTTATTTACATTATAAACCTGCATACTAGACCCTTCTTAAATAAAAATTAAAGTCTTCAATGTACCTTTCAGACCTATTTTGACAATCGAAAGGAATTTACATTTCGGGGGTTCCGCGATCCTCCATGTTGCATAAAGAACGTCTACTTGATTGCGACAAATTTTCAGTTATTTCTGTTACGGGTGATTTATCTTCCAATATTTCCCTTACCGCTGGACAACATTGCGCGAAGATATAGTGAAGTAAAAGTGATCGAAAAAACTGTTGAATTTGAATATACTCGTCGTTCGAAAAACCGTGCGTTTCCTGGTTGTTTCTGTTCCATTGATTTATTCTACGGTTTGTAACAAGGGGGTGAAAAAAGGAGAACGGCAAAAGTGACAAATCGTCCGATTGCGGTTCACGAATTTCCGTGCATCCCTTTTATTTCTTTCCGAACGGCAGCGTTCTACGCTGCGAGAGGCCAGAAAGTAATATATTAGAGTGACCTTGATCTACAACGATCCCCGAGCAGCGGTTAACGCGGTTATCATCGGCAACACGATCGTTGGAATGATAAAAAATGTATCTAACTCCGGAGAACAAATGTAATCACTGCTTGTCACGAACACAATGCATTCAACAGGTTAGCGCTGCATATTAAAAAGAGTTTATTCGCATGCTTGTAAATCCCGTCGAGCGCTCTATCGAGAAGTTCCTTTTAACACGCCGCGTTGGCCAGAAATACTAAAAAATCCACGCCAAAGTATCTATTTTTTTTTTTTGCCTCGTAAAGCGATAAATAATCGTACGAAATAAAATTTGTTGTGGACAAAAAATGAGTTCGAGAGGAAACGGCCTGAACGAACGTGAAAAAGGAGCCTTTGTTAAGGAAATAATGGCTTTATTTAGAGTGTTCCGAAAAAACTGTTGGTTTTTATTTTTCGGTTATAAAAATGACGCAATATTTCGCGTGGAGTGCCTCTAGATTTTGAGAATGTGATCATTAGACTGCGGATCTTTATGCAAAATAAAAAACGTTCGCATTGATTGCAAGACACAGGAGCCAAATAAAAATTTAATTCTTCTCTTGATTATCTTGTTAAGGTGAAACTAATACACTCTAGCGGCCTTCAATCTTTTTAATACCTCCACTCTTTTAAATTGTACGTATCCATTTTTGTCATAAATGCATAAAATCCGCAGTTTACTGATTATATTATTTATTACTTGTGGAAAAATTATTAAGAGAAGAAACAAATCTCTGCAATCGGTAGCAATGCCTACCGATGATGTAACAGGGAAAAAAAATTGTCCACACTAACCGAGGACCGAGTAGAAATCTCAGCAGAAGGACGTTGCGAACAATAATGAATAAGATGATCAGTAAAGAACGTGTGGAGGGTTCAATCTGGTTCTTTTTTGTAGTGGAGGTACGGGTCTATCGAGTCTGGGTCGCCTTAATTGGCAACAATAGCCGGTAAAGATAGATTAAAGCGTTGAAAAGGCGTGCACAATCGCGGCACGCTTCGGGCCGGTTGTTCATTTCACCCGAGGGAATCGTCGATATCGCGTGATTTAATTTGTTACAATTAGGGCAAGGGTCCCTTGGGCGGGAGAAGGGATAGGGGGAGGAGAGGGAGAGAAACCGGAGAGCGTGAGCACCGAGCTAGTTCACCGCGCCCTGCTATTAATATCAGTTAACGACCCGATATGATCGCTTGTCTATACCCGGACAGGCCACACGACCGGCTGCCACTGGTGGGTTCGAGTCATGGGCACGGGCCATGTGCACAGGGCACGGTTTCGACAACGATTCACCGACAGTCGATGGCATTCGAGCTGACTCACCGATTGAAATTCATACGCGATTTCCGGTCCTATCGATCCTCCTTGCGATCCGATTCTTTGGACGGACGAGATCCATTGTATTAGCCTCGCGGCAAATAAATCACCAGCTGGGGTCACTTGCGTTCTACGTGCTAGATTCGTACAACAATTTGTTCATTTTTCCTGATTTTGTGATCAGATTGGACATTATTATTTCAACCGAAGCGTACAGAACTCGGAAGCTCGTATAGAACATGGTTATTTTTTATTTACAATAGGATGGTGGTATTAGGTCCAATAGATCAACGTTGATCTGATCGAAGTAGTTCTACAAATGTGTAAAAAGGAACTGACAAGTAAGGATTTAAGTGGAGCTAGCTATATGAATGCCAGAAAATCATCAAAAGCATCCGTCTTGTCAGCCTGTAATTGGAATCCCTAACTTTGCCCATGGTGCCCTGTCTCTTGTGATATAGTATCAACTTGGCTCACTATCTTAAATGTTGACATCAATTAAGATCCAGGTTCTAAATCGATTTCCTTCAGACCTGAGTTAAATTGGTCCTGCTTTAGTCAGGCAGAGAATTAATCAGAACCAAGCCTTCCTGATGTGTTCTAAATCACGTCTCTGACTGAAGTTCCTGGTCCCGCTCCAGTCCTAATTAAATCTTCATCCTTTCCTGATGAACTAGCAAGGAATAAGCCGTTCTGATCTGTTTCAAACCAAGAAAGTCTCCCTAAACCCCTTAATTCGAATCAAGTCTCTAATCCTAAATCATGCTTTGATCCCAATTCAAGTTTTCCTAGATGGATCGAACGCAGACGAAGCCTTCCTGATTTATTCTAAATCAAGTATTTCTGACTCTCTAAGTTAAATCAAGTCTCTGACTGAAGTGGCTGGTTCTGCTTCATTTCAAATTCATCGAGCGTGATCCTTCCTTGACGAACTAGCCCTCCTGATCTGTCTCAAATCAAGTCTTTCTAACCCTCTTAATCCGAACAAGTCTCCTATTAATATCCTCCATCCTGCTTCAGTCTCAATCCAAGTTTTCTGGTCTTGATGCTGTCTCAGTAGACTAACTAGAAACCTTCCCAATAGGTCCTCTATTAAATCTCTAATTGAAACTCTTAGCCCTGGTTCAGTCCCAATCCAAATTTTCTGATCTTGATGGATGGATTTTAATCGCAAAGCGAGCTGTTCTCGGTTCACTTGTATCTCATCGGCGTCCAGCGGGAATAACGCGTTTTTCGCCGGTGTTCCCTTGCCGGATTCGTTCGGGACCGCAAAATTAGGGGCGAGCCGGTGATCGTGTGTAGCTCGGTGGCCGATAGGAAAAGCGACGTGGGGTACACACTGTACCGATAACAATGGGCGGGGGCCGTATCTAGCAGGCATCCGGGCCAACGTCGAAACGAGGCTGGCACCGCGCGCGGATTACCATAAGCATTCATATATGCAGCGGCGCATTATACTTGCATACCCGGCATAAAGGTGGCCGTGTCGGCGGTCGTATTAGGTAGCAGCAGCGCGCAGGTATATCTATGGTCGGGGCTGGCCGGCTGGCTGGCCAGCGGGCCGGCTACTTACTTACGTGTACCAGCCGCCTTCACGAGTCGCTGGCACGCGAGCCTGATTGACTTGTAGATGAGGCGACACAGTCGATATACGCCGAGACCCGACCGTCCGACTCTGAAACACCCCCGTCATGGCTAGCTAGCGGCCGTTCAATTCTCTCGGTGTCCCCTATCGTCCAGCTCTACGTCTTGCCGGGATATCCAACGGGAGGTGTGAACGTTCAGGTATCTCTGATAGAGGACCCGCGCACAGTCGTTCGACTGTCACAATTGGCTGGACAGAATTCATTTTCAGATCAACAAAAATCAATGCCAATGCGAGATACAATGTGTCTCGCCAGGTATTGCCACACTTGATTTATGTCATTATTATCATTCGCAGCGAGAATTGTTTTGATGGAGATTCGATGGTTTCAAGAGATAAACATACTGATGTTATTAGTTTTGTTGGAAATTTATAAAGTCAAAACAGTGTAATACATTAGCTGTTCCTTGTAATAATTAACAACGAGTGCAGTTAATAAGCTGCGCGTAACTATATAACCAACTAATTTTTTATGAGTGGATGTGTCAAGAACTTATAAAGGTCAACTTCGATTTTTTTAGATTTTTTTGTGTGTATCAATCCATGCAACTAATGGCTATATATTGACAACGACAAAAGAATTAAACAACAATAGAATTTTATTCCGGTTTAAAAGAAGTCAGTAAACTACATATTTAGTAGGCCTTGTACGAAACTTGTCCACAAGTCTGACTCGATGTTACAATAGAAGGGGTTAAGGATGCAATCAGTTGAACAGGTGAGAAAATAATGTCATAAATATTACAAAAATTATCATTATCAGTTGTTATCTTTTTAGCAAAATTGAAACAAAATTTTGAGCTGGTATGTCGCTTATGACATTCTTTAAGGGTGCAATCAGTTGAACAAGTGAAAAATTATCCGACAAACACATTCTCAGAATTAGCAACCACCAATTCTTACCATTTTAACATTATCAAAACAAAGTGCATGACGTTTAGAATTTCACTTATGACATCCTTCAAGGGTTCAATCAGTTCCACCCCTATCTCCCAGTACATTGTAAAGTGTTCCCAAACTTCCGTCAGTCTGGTCTTGAGCCCATCGCTAGTCATGGGGTTCACCGGAATGGTTGTTCGGCCTCCTAAACCGTTCCACCCCCACGGGGGTTGGAGGGGTTGTTCCTCTCTCCGTCTGACCGTGGACGACCCTCCTCTTTCGACGTTCCCTCGCAGCCACCGAACGTTATCTAGTTAATTAATCTCCGCCGACGGCGGCGGCCGACCAGCAGGGCGGCAAAACTCCCACCGTTTCTGCAGCCGTAACGAGCCACGACAACGAAAGTGTCGAGCGCCACCCCCTTCGTTCACCCCAGATTCACAACCGCCGGTCTCCTTCACCCCTCCTGCCTCCCCCGGACTATGAAATTTTAATTATTGAAAAAAGGAACGGGACTGAGTTCGAGCACGATCATTACGGCTCAAGATTCGATGATGGCGAGGGGTGGGGGAGGGGTGAAAGTGGATCATTTGGTGCAATAGAATTATTCGTACTTGTGTTGCGCGTTCGTATGTACAGGTTGTCACAAAATTATATTTCGTGGACACCATAGCGCGATTCTACACCTACGATTTGATCGAAAATGACATAAGAAACCCCCCGCAAAATTAACCTCGAACGTGAAAAACACGGCCAAAAAAATTTTTGTTTTTAATCGTGCTATTACTGGTTATACATGAGAACCACCTTTGTGAGAAACCATGGGTTGCATCTCGACCATTCTCTTAAAAAATGATGTTGAAGATCATATAACATTTGCAACTTCTTTGTTCATAATATTCATTCATTTTATAGTTAGGGAAATATCAGTATCATGCTTTTCATAATTTTCTACCCAACGAGTCATAGTACTTTTTCAAAAATACGGTTCATAAATGTACAACGATTTATTAAAATGACCTTAAGACGACCTTCATCTACACATCTTCATCTCTAAAGTGTTAAAATATTAACGAAATAACTCATCTTTTCCACCAAAAATGGAATAATTCACAAACTTTGTTATATGAGAATTATACAAAAAAAATCGAATAGCATGATCAAGTATTAGAACACCTTTTTATGGGAAACAGAGATTACTAAAAAATGTCCTTACTGCTTGTTGAGGTTTGAACCCTTTGTTAAATCAGTTTAAAATTCTCTGGTTCTATAAATTCTTTAAAAAACGAACATATTAATTTCCATAGTAATAATGTAATTTTAATTCATCTTTAAATTAATATATTATCAATCACAAAATTTTGTTAAAAGTTTTGCGGCACTTTTGCAGCGTTAAAAATCGCAAATTTCCCCGATAAAAGACGACTACTTCATTATAGAAAATCCAGAAAAGAGATTTGGCATTATCATGCAAAGAACGCAAGTTTCAGTGGCGACATCGCACCCACTTTACTCTGAACCAGCAAGCTACTCCCGGTAGGGTGAACTGACAGCACGTGATAACCTCCCACACGTGTTCCCTCGATTTACCCCCGGTCATGGATCCATCGATCGTAGCTCGAACAGGGGGTTGAAAGTCCGGCATGATTCCGCACAGATGTCCCCTGCGGACGTTGCGGCGCGTCCGTAGGCCGTGTTCTCGGGCATGGTGGTGTTTGGCGTCGGGTGGCGCGCATAGTGCGCCCCCTGATGCGGGATGGGCAAGTATTGATTGGTTCGGGGTTGGCGCGGCGCGTTCGTCGGCGTCGTGCGGCCACAGAGTGCAAAGAGAGGGTGGCGGAATCGGCAGGCGCCATCACGCGGGGCCACCGCGACCGTCGTCTGAAGGGCCGTCGTCCAGCCAGTGGCCGCGATCTCGATACACCGAAAAGATGGTCATGATGGCTGGCATGGACGACCACGAGCGCAAAGTCGTCCTGGAGTTCTGCCACCTGCTCGAGAAGAGCAAGCAGCTGTTCAACGGGCTCCGGGATTTGCCACAGTACGGGCACAAGCAGTGGCAGGGCTACTTCGGGCGCACCTTTGACATCTACACGAAGCTCTGGAAGTTCCAGCAGCAGCACAGGTGAGTCCGACAAAGAGCGAGTGAGAGCGAGTGAAAGAGAGAGAGAGAGCGAGAGAGAGAGAGAGGGAGGGCGAGAAACATATAGACGGTGAGAGAAAGAGTGCTGGTGCGAAAGATAGAGAGAGAGAATGAGTGCCAAAAGGGGAAGAGACACAACGGTTAAGGGTGAGTCATCGAGTGGCTGCGCCCCCACGGAAGATCGATTCGCGATCGGCCACGAGGTCCTGTCGAGATCCTGTCTCTGGATCTCAGACTCGATGCTGAACAATCCTGGCCCACGTTGTAACCTCGGTCAGGCTACTCGGGGTTTAACTCGCGCCCGCCGGAAAAACGCGTGGCTCCTCGCGAGCCCAGCACGCCGGATCATCCCTCTCTGCTCGAGGAATCCCGATCCTCGCGCTCCGGGACACCATGTGACGAGTGGATAGAGACTGTGCGCGCGAGTGAACCATGCACACTGGGTGGAGGGAACGCAGTGGACTACTTGAGACGAACTCGAGTGATGTTCAGCCACGGGACACCCTTCGGCCCGCCGAGGAATGTGTTCTCTTCTGGCCCATCGTCGCGGGTCTGTGCACGAATTCTTCGTCCCCGAAGGCAGCATGCATCGGTTTCTTCCGCCCAGTGTGCAGTGCATTTGACTCCCGTACACGCTTCGTGAATGGTCACCGTAGCGGTGGTTGGAAATGCTAGGTCGAGGTGTGTACGACGAAGTCTCTCCGATTCATGATTCAGGTTGTGGTGCGATCGATCATCATCTTTTCGAAGATTGTTTATAGTGTAACGATCGTGGATAGCTGATACGTAATTAGTAGACTGCGGGTTTTATGCATTTATAAGAAAAATGTGTGGGTAAAATGTAAAACAGTGAAGAATTGGACCTATACACTGTTAAACGCAGAGTATTTTGCATAAAGACCCTCAGTCTAGCAATTAGGGTTATCAATTGCTTTCGCTCGTCGGGGAGGTTATAATTCAGCAGGATATTACATTGGGCAATTGGTCTTCGATTCGTGGAAGATGATGCTATTTATAATTCTTAAATGGTATTGGGTCGAGTTATTAATAATTTGCATCCTCTATTCCGCAAACGATTTTCGGTTAATGTCTACATTAGTCCACTGTGAATGTTAAGGTACGTTGGGGATTAATTTATGGGAACTAGAATCGAACGAAAACTTGCTTATTCTATTAGAAACTGCAAATACTATAAAAATGTTGGAGCTAATCCATCTCTGCATACTACTTAAAACTTATTTCTCTACCCAGAAGCTTCTATTTGATTGAAAATGCAGCGAAGCCATTAATTAAACTTTGTTAATATTGTTTATTACATTATATTCTGTAAATTTGGATTTTCTCTGGCCATACAATGCATGAACCACTTGAAACCTGGAACGAACAGTTTTAAACACACTTTCAACAAACAAATAACGCTTTTAAGTCACAAAAAGTCGTAAAAAGTTGTCTGGTACGAATATAAATTACCCTCAACTACAGACTATTACAAACATTCGCTTCACAGTGAATACACAACTATAATAAATATAATTTCTCGTTCACATAGTCATTAATCTATAAAAGAAAACATAATCGTAGTAGATACTAGCACGTTCCCGCATTACCAGCATTTCTTTCGCTGTTTGCTTTCCTTGTTAAAATACTTCATCATACAGCAAAAAAATATCAACATTATTAAATTAAACACTAAAGTGGATAAAATTCGTTTTACTATCTTTAAGTAACGAGAACGTGTTAATATTCAGAAACTATGATGTGGTAAGTAGACTAGGGATTTTCATACAAATTATTTTTAATTTCACTGAGAGATCGTTTATTTTATTCGCATACTTCCGAATGCTGTAAATAAATGAAATCCACAGTCGAACCTCAAACTCGCCATGAAACTGCTAAAGAAGACCGAGAGACAAGAATTTTCACGCCGATCCATCTAAACGCGCGAAATTCAGCAGATAGGACGGTGATGATTTTAGCGAAGCGTTTAAGGAGGGGAAAGAAAAGAGAGGTCGACAAAAGAGAGTGTGTCTCGAATAATACGAAATATTCTAAGCAAGGTGTATACTTGTGGCGCAAACTGTACGTATTAGCCACGGTTCCCTAGCCCATCACGGATATTTTTAGTGAATCGCTGGCAGGGTATGTTTTAACGGTCTGCCAATTCTGCCGATCGATTTTTTGTTATTCTTGTTTCTTCTTTTCCCCGTGTGTCCGTGTCCGTGCACCGCGGCCAGTTCCTTCGTTAAAATAAAAGCTGAAAGCGTGCGCTTAATTGCGCGATCACAGAGATTCTTGGGGTGGCCACGTGACCGAGCCCTCGTGTACTGCGGATACACGATCCCAGCCCGTACCTTCGTTGAACCGTATCGACGCCCCGTAATTTCACGGCGAAAACCACCCCCGTAACACGTTCCGTGTATCGCACAGACACTTAAACGTGTCCCACTCTTCCAACGCGAACGTTTGCGCGAGCCAACCCCCGCACACCCCCGATGCGAAGACTTATTGTGAGCCACGAACCGGCACGTCCAAGACGAAACAGGTCGGGGACGGTTCTGAAATATATATTTCTGTTAAGTTGGCATCCAAATGAAAACATCTTTCGTTTTTCAAAATTCGATTCGGACCACTACGTTCTGATTCACCACTAACAATTATAATGTAAAACAATTCTTGAACTACTAAATGTCTTTAATCAATTGCTGAATGTCTTTAATCAATTGCCCAATAGCATTGCATCTTTTTTTAATTTTTGCTACATAATAATTGTATGAAAATTACAGTGTGACACAGTGTGACCGCCAAACAAGTGTACAAAATTATTATACACTTGATCTCGTAAACTGTCTAAAATTAACAGCTCTGAATACCCACTTTAATCATTAAAAGGTTACATTGTTATGTAGATTCTAATTGAAAGGAATGTAGGAAGATAGAGATAGAGGAATGAATGAAAATATAAAGCTCCCAGACTTACCATACATAGTCTAGTTAGTCCAATCGGCTTCTGCCTATTGGAACGAATACAGTAGAACCTCGCTTGTTGCACGAAAGTGGACCGAAAATCTGTGTTAAAATCAAGGTCGTGCAACCAAAGAGGTAACCAATCACTTGATCTATATCCCCACTCCATATTTCCAGAACCTTGAAAACCTCGAGGTGGGAGCCGCTAGTACGCAATGAACGAGGATTGCGATAAACAAGGTTGCAACGAGCGAGGTTATAGTAGAGGTGCTATATTCTTTGCAGGACGTAGAGGAAGATAGCGATTGAAAGAGAAAGAAGGACTGAGGTTCGGGCGTTCGTCGAACATCAAAGAACTCGTGCCATCTCGCTCTTTAAAAATCAAAACTCCTTACGGTTTTAATCAATGAAACTTTTACCATTATATTCAGCTTGTTCTTCTATTTGAAATAACACCAAACACGACATAGTTACGATCATAATTACTTGTGCAACAAACCATTAAAGTTGAAGACTTTCATTTGCGGTGGAGGTACAACGACTAATTATAATCGTAACTATATCGTGTTTAGTGTCATATTAATCTAAAAAAAAACGAGACGAATACGATAATAAAAGTTTCATCGACGAAAAACCAATAACAAGGAAGTTTAATTTTTCATTTAATGGTCTGAGCTCGAGGTCTTTCATCTTTCCCGAACGCACCGACTCACTGCCTCTCTTTATTTCCCATTCGCCGTCCTCTTTCACGCCTGAGACTTTAATCGCTTATGACACGAGTAATTATAATCGTAATGGTATCGTGTTTGGTGTCATTTTAATTAGAAAAACGAGATGAATGCGATGGTTAAAGTTTTATAAAAAATTAGAAAAGTTGCAAGCTACGCTCGCATTAGTGTGGGTCTCGCCGATCCCCTTTGCTGGCTCGGTCGTCTAGCGTGTTTACCGCTTAACTGGTTTCAAGGGGAACCCTCCGCAGTGGTGGGGACACAGTTTAGACAGTTACGATAGAGACCCCCGCGACAGTTACAGAGAGCATACTGTAGACAAATTTCTGACGCCTCATCAAAGACGTAACCAGTACGGAACTGTGATCGCCACGCACGATAGCAGTGGTGGGGATACTATTTTTGCAGTTACAGTAGAGACCCTCGCGACAGTTACAGAGAGCATACCGTAGACAAATTTCTGCCGACTCGTCCCAAACGCAAACGATACGGGACTGTAAGACGTTCACTTTTGCCGGGTTGGGTTCGCGGGGGATCTTTCATTTACCCATTCGATTCCGTAATCTTCGACCCTTTGTCCCTTTCCTTTTGATCGTAAAGTGGCGTCGGCCGGGTAACTCGACAAAGAGTCGATTGTCTATTCAGGCATTCACTCGGCGGCCGTTCGAAGGCTCGCCGCGCGACACCTGGGCTAAAAACGACCTCGGCTCTCGCGTCCGACTGTTAATATATATCGGGAACGGACTCGCACGAGCTCATTCAGGGGATCGGTTTCCGCATTTGCCGGCGGCAGACAATGCTCGGGGAAAAGTTTTTCGCGGGCTTGTGTACCGTTTGAAAAGTATCGCCGCCCGCGGGACCGCGGCTCCTCTGTCTCCTCTATCTTGTTGTCGACGTCTGCCGCGACAGACAACGCTGTCGCCCCGCACCCCTCCACGATTATTGTTTCCCTCTTCCCGCAGCTTCTTCCCTAAGCATCGCCGGATTCCGCGGGTTTTCACGCCGAGCGAATTTTATCCCGACGAAACTCGCCCACGCAGAAATCGTTAAACGGTTTCTCTAGTCCCCGGCGCCGACCATTTATTCTTTCCCGCCTCTCGTTTATCGGCCCCTGCCAATGAACGATTCGCCATTTAGACCCGTTCGTTCCGGCAAAGTGATTAACTCCTCGCGAGATAAAACCCGTCCGAATTAATGAAATTGTGTACACCGGTTCTTCAAATGTATCGTTTTCATACAGTATTTCTCCGAGTAATTGTTCGTAGATTGCGTTATTGTTCGGCTGCTTGTGCAAGATTATGCAAGTTGTTTGTGCTAACATAGTTCATTTTTGGTTCTGTTCAAGTTTTTAGATCGACGTTATACGTGTAGATCTAGTGTTATGATTTGTAAACGTGATGTATTTGTGATAATTTGTGATTATTATAACAGGTTCTGTACGAAAGTTTTTTTATTACTGACAAATGTGTGTAATGGTTCATTGAAGGATTTTAAGCAGATGCCGATTTAATCATTCTGCTACTTTTAATGTTATTATCAATGTAGTTTCAGTACTGTCATTGTCATTGTCAGTGTAAGCAATGTCTTTATCACCAAATGTATTTTACCTACCTTTATTTTCTAGTTTTTCATTTTAAATATTTTAGGCCTTAGAAGAGACTTATATCTGTTTTAATTTATATTACATGTTACATTGTTCTTAATTTTTTCTACAGTAACATCAGTAGTTAGTATTGGCGAAACCTTTCTTTGCAGATTCGTAGACCAAACAAAAGTAAAGAAAACAATCCTATCCTTCGTACCCCCAGAAACTAAAGTTTAAGGGATGAAATCACCCTCAGAAAATTGCCACTCTTGGGGCTGCCTCTGAAACTGTCAGAGATACAAATATACTTTGGATTGCAAAGTTTTGTGATTTTTCTGCACAGTATCGCCATAATCAGAACTTTTTGTTGGGCACAGGAATTAAAAAAAAAAGCGAGGTAGCAACCCTTGTATTGAAGTTTGCCCGTTTGATGATTAAAACTAAAAATAACGCGTATTTAATTCTGAGTTGGAAAATATAAATGCCTCGTACGGAATTTTGCGGACATTAATAGATAGGTTAGGTATAATAAACAGACTATTCTTTTATATTATCGCAGAGTCTTTTATATTATCAAATCCAAAGTACCTCGTGTCATTACGTTCTTATCAAAAATCATACATACGAGTTAGGGAAAATCATTTTTAATAAATACAACAGTTGTAAATTAACTTATTCACACAACATTACAACGCCTTTTTACCTTCTGTTTTTTATAATGCAAAATTGTTACCAAACTTGTGAATAAACAATTTCGATAATATTGAACTAATAGTTCAACAGAATTTTTAAGCAACGAAATTGCTCATTTTACATTGTAGATATAATCATTTCAAGCTCATCCAAATTTTTGGCCTGACTGTAAATCCAATAGACGCAACGAATGAAACTGTTAACGTTTTCGTTGTAATATCGAAAACGACAAGGCTGCCGTATTACCAGCAAGGGGTCGACGTTACCACCCCTTCCTCTGCCCTGTCGAATCACGATATCCCGGTTACACGACGATTTCCATCAGCCGATATCGCGAATCGATGAACTCGGGACCGGTATCCGGTGTCGCTCGTTTCGAAGCGTCAAGATCTGAACCACGATTCCCCTACTTTCAGGACGATACTGGACACGAAGTACGGCCTGAAGAGATGGCAGATCGGCGAGATCGCGAGCAAGATCGGCCAGCTCTACTACCACTATTACCTCCGCACCAGCGAGACCAGCTACCTGCACGAGGCCTACTCGTTCTACGCGGCGATCCGCGGCCGCGCGTACTACAGCCGTGCGGCGAAGGAGGACCGGAGCGACTTGATGGTGAAGAAGCTGAGGTACTACGCCCGTTTCATCGTGGTCTGTCTGCTGTTGAACCGTATGAAGCTGGTCCGTGAGCTGGTCCAGGAGCTCGACGCCCAGATCGTCGACTACACGAGCACCTACGAGCCGGACGACCAGCTCGAGTGGAACCTGGTGCTCGACGAGATCAAGGCGTTCGTGAAGGCCGAGTCGGCGGTCGGTGTCGTTCACACGGACTCGAACCCGGTGATACTGACCCACAGGCTCGGCCCGCAGACCTCGCCGCCCGTCGAACGTACGCCACCCATGTGCCTATCACTGCAGGAGATCCTGATCGTCGGGAACTGCGCCGACCAGGTCAAGTTCAGCGAGCTCTCGATGGACATGTTCAGGATGCTGCAAACCCTCGAGAGGGAACCCAGGGACGACCCTAACCACCTGCACGACGCCTCGCCGGCCGGCAGAATGCCCTTCAGGCCAGGACCGTATCCCGGCGCGGAGAACGGCGCGGCGAGACGCGACAATCCACACAAGTACCTGCTGTACAAGCCCACCTACAGCCAGGTGCAGGTGTTCCTCGCGAGCGGGTTCAAGGAGCTGCCCGCGAACGGGGCGCTTCTGCTCTACCTGTCCGCGGACGGCTGCTTCTCCACCGTCAAGCATCCGGAAGAAAGTGAGTCTCAGCTTTGATCGTTAACCCAGCCCGGCTTCCCGTGATCTTAGAGCCTTGGCTGAGTCGTTGCTGTGACGCGGGAATCGTGAGATACTGTGCTAGTAGGTTGCCCGAGAGCTTAGGGGTTCTTTCGGGTGTTTAGGTGGCTGCTCCCGCTATCACGTTTCAGGCATTTCTTTCTGTTAAGGTAGAGCTTGGAATATTGTAATATGTGCTTCGAGAGTAGGTCGAATTTTTACGTCGTACAGATTCAGCTGCATTCTGCTCGAGTAGCTGTAGCTTTTTTAGGGGAGATTTGGAAATAGCCCTTCTCGTGGCTGATGACCTAGCGACTGTAAGACAGTTTGAAATGAAAATATGAAAGCAATCGTTGAGCTCTAACAGTGCAGCTGTTCGTTAGAATAAAAAGTAGTGAATATAAATAGGGTGATGGAAGTACTATGTTCTTTCGAGGCATTATATCAGCCAATTACAGAGAACTGATCAGAGAAATCGAAATTGAAAATTTTTCAAACTTGCAAGTACTTTAAATTATGAAGTTGCGGAAGAGTGCAAATTGTTTATTTGAAGCCGTCGCAGTAGGCAGCCCCTAAACACTCGACTGTTCGCCTAACAAGAAAATATGCCAAAGTGATAATCGACTTTGATGAAGAAGTGGGTTTTAAATAATCTATAAATTGTTTATTAAGGGACACAAAATAGTTTTCCCACTTGTCTTTGGATTTCTAACTGATACCAGAATATTTGATAAAATACGTTTCCCACCCCTAACTTTGAGGACTCCAAATTAGACCTCTCATCATCCCTTTAACATAAACATTGGCAGATTATTATTTTATCAGAATTATGCGATTGTCACTTGGGTGTGCCGTTGCGTCTTAGGTGTTCACGTTCATTGTCAGAAGGAAAATGATTGAAAACTTTATGCTTACTATAATATCACGATTCCCTAGTCATCGTGTTTTCTTGCCTTCAGATGTGCTGACCGTAGACGTCTGCGCCATTGTTGCTCTTAGGCTACGTATTTTTTATATCTGTTTCGATGGTCGTAAAATACGGTGTTGCCATTTGTCGCTTAATTGATAACGTTAGTTGAGAGACGGCAGTCAGTTAGAATGATTTTATTTTAAGACAGTTGAGCTGATTAGATAGAGTTCGTATATTAAATAGGTTACTACTTCATTCAATTTTATCACTATACTTAAAGACACACTCACCGAACATAACATTTCGTTAAATACTTAGTACAAGCGTTCAACGAGATCATTCTCAATCACGAAAATATGATTAACCTTCTAACTTTTTAACCCCTAGGCAACATTAATTTCAAGTCCAATTTTTATATATTTCTGTTCCAATCTGGTATTCATTGTTTCCTAGGTGCTACATCATTTTTATCGTTCTATGTGGTGTAAAAATGTAAATGTTGCATTGTTCAAACAAATATTTGTCCGTGTGCCAAATAGTAGGATTGCTGAACTGATCAAAATGATCCCTTGCGAAACTGTTTACTCTAGAATTATTAAACTCTATTACTAAACTGCAGTGAGAAACGATGAAGAGCGGGATAGCTAGAGCCCTGGAGAGACTGTAGGACTGCGGCCAAATGATTTAGTCTTTTCGAAAACCGGGCTATAGAGGCAATTTTCGATAGCGAGCAAGAGCGATCAAAGCCTGACAATTTTTCACAGACAAAGACAGTTCTTTTATGGTGAAAGTCTCTCACGAGAATAGCTCGCTATAAAAATACGCGAACGATGCGACGGGTAGCGGGACGGGGAGGGAGATGCTGGAAGAAGGGTCGTACAGCGAGGGGGGGAGTCAGATGGGCCCGGGGAACGCTGATCGGCCGAAAATTACTTATCACGGTAGAGGGCAGCCACTGATGCACGGTTAAAGCGAATCACTCGCTCGGCGAAGCCGAAGGCGGACGCGTGTCGGTGTTTTCGGTCAGTTTCCTCGCCGGCCTGGGGTAATCCGGACGCTTTGCCCGTCGATCTGGGGAACGGGTTTTCCGTGTTCCCTGGATCGGAACAGAGCCGCCAACAGATAAGCCGGTGTCGCAGCGGTGTTACGCGGGCCCCGTTAAACCGGTCCGCGGATCCGTGAACGTCCACGGGCCGGGATCTTACCCGCTAATTGGATCTGAGAATCGAACTATCGCCTTTCTCCCATAGCACAGCCTCAAGGGCTTCGTGGCTGTGGCTACCCTACCCGCTAACCAAGACTTCTCGCCATCCCTGACACCCTTCGTGCGTCGACCGCCAACGCACGCTGGGCCACAATCACAAAATGCTCGACGAAATTCACGCGTCTCCCTTAATTCTATATTTTTTAATTTTCTGCAGATGTTGATTACGCGGATTACAAACAAAACGGTTTTAGGGAGTTTTGGAGTCGCACAATTGAATTTTGGTATTACTTATTTGCTATTGGGTTGGCAAGGAAGTAATTTCGGTATTTTAAGGTGAAATAGAGCTCAACTTTTTTTGTCGAAGCAATGAACTTTAATGAAACAGATATTTTCCCTTTTGTTCGATGATCTTTTATTGAAAGAAAATATTTTATTGATTGAAGTTCATCGCTTGAATAAAGATTTCACCTTAAAATGCCGGAATTACTTTCTTCTTGCCAACCCAACGTAATGAGAAACTGTCTCCATAAAACTACCCTTACAAGGGGTATCTCAGTCTAAGGAACTGAAACTTTGATTGTTGATTATTGGAAACGGGTGTTAAGAAACGTACACTCAACTTTTAATATAAAATTTTTCTTTATTACAAGGCGTGGGAGGAAGCTCTTTACTTCACGAATTCTTAGCTGCGACTGATCCCAAAGGGAACACACCTTTGGAACCCCGAAAGAAAACTAGGATCCTCCCGTATTTCCAGACTGTTTAGGTTAGGCCCCAGGCTCTTGAAACAAAGTATCAAATTCGGTACTTCGTAGTCTCTGTTAGGAATACGATTCTGAGACCATTCATTTTTATTCATTTTTGACAACGAACAATAAGTTCATTGTGCTTGTAATTTATTGATAATCCCGTACCCTCGGAAGTAAGTAGTTAAAAATGTTCTGCCATTTTTTAAACAATATATAATCGGAGAAATAAATTTGTTAAACAATTCCTGATGGATGCATCTTTCAGATCTCAATAATCGTAAATTAAAAATATTAGAACCCGTCATTCTGACTGGTCCCGTAAACGCAGCGTTAAGAAAGCAATTCAAATTACTCTTGAATAAAGATTCAGAAAACAATCGATATTCGGATCCAACATGATCAACAGTTATCATCTATATTGCTCCGCGTAGTCTCATAAACCGTTCGAAAGTTTAGTGGCTACCCGTCATCCTCCTTCGAATCCTCTTAAAATACGTCGACGCTAACAGGTTGATGATATCGGAGTAAACTTTTTCTGGATGTAAGGAGACACCCTTCACGTTCTACCCAACAGCGGTGATTTAACCCCTCAACGTGCAATTTTCCTGAAGATGAATAGATATGTCAGGGTTTCTAAAATATTTTGGCTGTGACACAAATTTAAACAAATTGTATGCCGTCATTATACACATTCGATTGGTGCGAATGAGATGTTCAAATCGAACTCTATGCAATGCCTTGCAAATATATGTATCTACATTTAATTCCTCAAATATTGTATTATAAATGATCATAAAATCAAGATCGGAGAATGAGCAAGATGTTAAAAAATGTCCACACGTTTTCATAATTTGTAGAGTTTCCTAAAATATTTGTATAGAATAGCTTAGAATTGTGTTCTACAATCATTTTGCAGATCTCAGGATTTTTCTCTGAATCAACGCTTCAGAGGGGACTAAAGAATGTGCTCTCCTCAAGATCTGTGCACAATCGTTCGAACACAGATTTGAATAGCCTCGTTTGACTTTTTCGTCCGTCTTCGGGGCTCCATAATCCCAGGATCAAGTTATGATTCCGTAAAAGAGAGGTTTCCTCGCGGTAGCTCTAAAACGTTAGAAACGAACGCCTGTTTCTTAATTGGATCCACTAAAAGATCAGTGTGTCTCGCGCGAGAGGTACCGCGGGATACAGCATCTTCTCTATTTTTTTTCTTTTTTTTGCTCTCTCCCCCTCTTTAATTAGCGGCTATCCTCGTGCAAGTTTCATGCGGATTGAAAGGAGACATCTCGAGAGTGACCTCGCGGAGATGCACGACTGCGTGACCGTGACCTCTTATCGCGATGGCCGCCGTATTAACTAAACAGAAAATCCAGGTCGTGTTTAGATGGTTTCCTAATATTCCACGTGTACCCGATATACATGCATGTATCCGACCGCCCACGGCTATCTTTCGATCAATCTCTCTGATCACTGTCTCCTTCATTTTACGGGGGACAGACCGTTTCCCGGCTCGCGCGACATTTATTCGATACTTTTCTGATTACGGAACAGTTGATTCGTGCCGCTGGCGCCGTACGCAGGCCCGCTATCAGCGGCAGGGATCATTTAGGTCATACAGGGATTCTACGGAATGAACAGCACTTATAGCGACGCTTGATTAAAAAGTTCCAGTAAACTGTAAATTAGCAGCGAAAATGCGGAACGAAACAACGTCCCGTTAATCTCGTTAATCCCCCTGCATTTTAATAACGAGTCGGACTCGTGATGAACATCTCGAACCACTAAACATGGGTGCGTCGAAATCAAATTTAGCTGTTCAAGAACATTTAGATACACTACAGGTATACATTTTTTCCTCCTCTTCCAAGAAAAATCATTAGTAAAAAAATTACTAGATGAAATACGAAACTGTCAGAACATTCAATGAATTTAGAAATCTGACTGCATTACTTACAGCTCATAAAAATAATTGGAGAAAGAAAGCAATTGATACAGACACTTTTTATTGTGCATAAAAATCCACAGACTAGCATTATCCAAAGGACGAAATTATTTAGGCATTTTTTCTATCTTTGAGATTCTGAAAAGAAGATCAGGGTGTTTTTTGTTAGCAAACAAGGATGCTGACATGTTTTACAGAAATATTTGAGTATACAATATTGTTTGGTAATAACGTTTTAATTTTTGCACTGGGATTTTTCGATAATATTGTGGCAGAACGCGGAGAGCAGAGGCATCAAAGAAACTGTAACAGACACACTGCTGTTTTAAACACTTGAGTTTAACATACACGTTCCATCCGCTGAAAGCTGCAAATGCAAGGGTTCGAGTGCATACGTGGGCGACCGTGCGCCAGGTCTTTTCCGACTGCTTTTTCGTTTCGCGTTGCAGCCTCGTGTTCGCTATATAGCGCTCACTTTCCATTCTTCGTATTCCATAGTTCACGTTATTATCTCGGACATTGCAGTTCGCGAATTCGGTGTGCGCTCTCGTCGGGTGACCTTGTCGCTCGAAAATTCTTTTCTGCGTGGAAATCCGCGACGCACGGAAGATCGTTCCCCGATGCCAAGGGGCCGCCGAATAGCGAAAAAGAAAAAGGGAAGCTAGGAGGAGGAGGCAAGAGAAAGATAAAAGACAGAAAGAAAAGACGAATTTCATCGGGGACTGAAGGTCGGCGGGCGTTGAAAAATTCACCGGATGACCACCGAAAAGGAACGCTCCCGACCGCTATTCAGAGCGGTGAGGTTACAACCCGGCCGGGACGGCGAAAACGGTCTTTCAACGAAAGTAGAGTAGTGCATCCGTGTCAAGGTCATCCGGCGATAGAGGATTCCAACGCGCCGGTGGATTCTAAGTTCGCAATCAATATCGAAACGCGAGCCGCGGGCGTCGATATCGTCGGGACCAGGTGTCTGCGGACACGTTTCCCTCTTTAAAACCGTTGTCTAGCCTCGTTAGGGTCTCGATACAGTCACCGAGCGAGACAATGAAATGCCTTTGATCAAGGCGACGCGTAGAAATCGGCCGCTTAACGCGCTGACTAACGCTGCGGCTCTCAGACAATGCACGGCCCGCTCGATCCAACCTGCCACACGACTTTTTAACTATTAAGTCGTTCGGAAAGCTCTGCGGATTTTTCGTTCGAAAAGATTTCCACGTCTTGTCCAATTATTTTAATTGATTGCAAATCGTAACCTCGCCTCCGACTGTTTGGAAAAGCTCATTTGTTGATTCAGCGCAGGGTTTCTCTTCAAGAAAAATAACAGTTCGTTTTAAGAAAGTTCGTCTGTTTTTTAAAATCTGAGCATCGTAATAATTCGTCTTTGGTTGTTGAAATAACCAATTTTGTCCAATAGGATTATCAAGAGATTGGGGATTTTATGCATTTTTGAAAGAACTGTTGACGTTTTAAGACTTTTTAATATGTTATTTAAATAAGTTTTGTTTTGATTACAATTACTGTCTAATAAAAATTCATTTTTCCACTCGGAAAGATAGTAATAATGTTACTAAACATATTTGTTGGATCTATCTAACCATGCTCACGATATGAAAATAAAAGCTCGATAGGAAACATTTGTATACAGAAGTACCGTAATAACCGGTGACTTATTTTTTAATTTGGCTTACGTCCATAGAGAGTTTGATACTATGCTCATTACTTCCACATGATCCTTGGCTGATACGAAACCTCTCCTTGTCAGTGTGCCTAATAGTATTACAGCTGGACTGTGGATTTTGTACATGCCAACTCTAATTACATAGGTTTAACATACTGGAAAGCTTTACTAATGTCTACTAATGTCTTTACGATATTTTCTTTTCATTTGGACCCTGAATGCAGCAAATAAATTTCTTCTCAACATATTTTCATGGACAGATAGATGGACATGGATAGATAGATAGAAACTAATGTTTTACCATTCTGATAATTTTCACAATCTGCAATCGTGTACCACAATGAACACAGTAATGTTACCAAAAACAACTTCTGTAACTTCTTTGGATAGCAACATGAGCAAGAAATTGAAAGTACAAGTTCAAACTGCAGGTTGAATTTGCTCTTTGACTTACACATTTTATTCTTGACTTTATTGCAATTTTTCACTGACGTTACCAACTTACAGTTTCTGGAACTTGTTTGAACGTAAACATGACATTGAATGTACAAGTTAAATCTACGACATCAACTTTTCAACAAAAAATTCAAGAACAAACATTCTTACTGCAATTTTTGAAGCACCCTGTACACGATGTTCAATTGAAATCAATGCGTAACCCTTCGGCCGACTCTTCTCGTAAGTGGATTAAGGTTTCAGTAGAATATGCTGTCAGTGGTCAGACACGAGAATCGAATCGAAAGAGACGGGAGGATGAGAGGAGGAAGGGCAGAGACGAGTTTTAAAATCGTTCGGGGATCGTAGTCACCTGTAGTGAGCCAGAGAATAATTTCTCGAAGGATGCCGAGAACGATTTTGGTAGCTTTCCAATTTGGTAGCGCCGCGCCTCGAAAACCGGCACGCTCCGACGAGCTTCTCATTGTTCCGTCGAAGCGGAGCTCGGCTTTCAGCTCGTTCGAGCATGAAGTCGATGCAACCGATCGTCGCTATTCATAGTGAACGTCGGGCGCGAAAACGGACCTAACGAAAGCGCGAGACAATTGACAGGTTTCCGCGGATAGTTACGTTTCTAGCATTATGTAACAAAACAATAAGCTGCGTCAATTGAAAATCCTTCCATTAATCAAGTTCAATTCGTTGCTAAGAAACCTATTTACGATTCTCCGCGATCAACAATTATTAACAATCCGTAAAGTCACCAGATTACTTGAAATATTTCAACACATTACCGACCGGTGATTATTGCATAATTTTGAAAAATCTAGGGTACATGGCTAAACACTTTTTAATGGAACCTTCAATAGCAACAACAATTTTCATTTTGGGCTTACAAATCACCCTCAATAACTAAGTAAAAGATAATTTCTATGCTTTCTTTTGGTACAGCATAATGATTGAAAATTCTATTAATAGACTTCCGGTAGGTAAAGTGTTAATAGTGTAAATATTTTACACTACAGGAATTTTTTTAATTCTGTGCAAACTAAATGAAATTTCTATCCTAAGACTTAATCTATAATGTTACTAGCTCACTTAAAATATTCTATACTATAGGAATTTTTAAATCTCTCTGCAAATTCAGTGAAATTTCGATTCGAAGAATTAATCTCTAATGTTACTAGATTACTTGAAACATTTTACACCATAGAAGAGGGAGATTTTTATTGCAAGAATTAATCTACGAATGTAATCTTGAATTACGGGCGTTTTAAAATGACATTATAGCTACGATCTTAGATTTGGAGGCTGATTATGTCCTTTTTATCTAAACGTGAGTGTTGCTTGAATATTAACTATGTCTTCTTTCGCTAGAACATGCCCGAGAACAGGCATTCTTACTTCCAACGAGTCACGCGAGATCTTCATTAAATAGTTAGCTGCATGATCTGATTAAGAGATGAAAGCATTAACACATTGAAAGCCACGTGAGTTACATCTGACTCATGCTGTCTTTGGTCAAGAGGTTACGTGAATTAAATATAACTTCAATCATGGACTGGGATTTATAAGAAAAAAATGTGTAATCCCGGGGCTCAGCCTTGTTTTTCTACATTAACGTTCAATGTTTCTAAAGAGTAACGATTATTTTCAACATATTCCATTTTAATACTTTTTTTGCTCAAATAATCTTATTAATATAGATATCTTGTAGTATTCTTTGAGATCTAGAATAACTGTACACTTTATCAAAGTTGGACATTCTTGGCACTGACTTACACCGTTTTTATTTCAATGTGGAGATACAGTGGAAGCAGTTTTAGGAAATATAATTTATATTATAAATTAATAAATATGGTAGAGAAGAGTGAAGCTAGTTAATTGAGGAAATTAAGGAAACATAAAAGTAGTATCGATTGATTCCGAGGTTCCTGGACGCTGGCTTTTCAATGATAAATAATGCAGATGTCCACGAACCCTAGTTTATACTTGAGCTTGCATGAGTGAATATAAAGTTTCAATAGACTGTTTAGATCCATACACGGACTAAGTCCCTAACAGACATTTTTTAAAGTATTACTATCTCACTATTTTACTAATTAGTACTCTATCATCTTTCTATTTTACTAACAATAAGTATTACGATCTTATTATTTTACTATGAGCATTACTCTTTCAATTACTAGTTAGAAACGACAGTGGTATTAAGATATTCTCTAATCTTGGTTAAATGTACTCTCAGTCTGACATCCGACCAGTGGTGCCTATGGAAATCCGTACCATTTAGAAAACATGACGGCACACACCGATTTGTAGTTAATAATTTACCCCTCATAAAATTTTCTGCTATTACTTCAAACATGTCTAACTATACGTGCTTCGACCATGTCTCCTTGTGCTACTGATGAAACAAAGCTGTTAGTAAGAACATATATAGAACATTTCTCCAAAGCTTGATTCCTGTATTTTCAAAATTAAAAAAAATACACCATTTTGTAATAGAGCTTGGCTCTTGTAATAGCTTTCTTCAGAATTACTCTTGATACATATATACTTTTTTCAATTATTACGTCCAATATTCTGTACTCAAGAAGAAGAGTACAACGTATTCCACTTGGAAACAAACATTTCACAAGTATTGCTATAGTTCGTATATCAAACTAAAACTAAAAATGCAACATATAAAGTGATCTCGCCTCTTCCAGAGCGCAGAGTCCTCTCACAATCAATTTTCTACTTTCGCTCCGGTCTGAGCAACGGTTCCGTCCCGCCACGGCCATTTTTCCAAAGGCATCACTGCATCGGAGCGATCGGCGAGATCGGAATTGCACGATGTTGATAAACGTTGCGGTGTTCCAGTGGGGTACGACCTGGGCGGCGTGTCCACCTGCAGCAAGAGGGATCCGGAGCACGGGAAGAGGCCGACAGGTGGCAAGGAGCCGCACTGCCTCTACCCGGGCGACCTCTACCCGTTCACCAGGAAGCCGCTGTTCGTGGTGGTCGACTCGGACAACAGCTTCGTGTTTCAAGAGATACCGCGCTACTTCGGCCAGCCGTTGATGGTGCTGATGTCGCCGCAGGACACGCCGGCGACCCTACGGGACGTCCGACACGGCGGCAGCCTGTTCACCCTGTTCCTCCATGCCCCTCTCGCCGCCTTCTGCCTTATATGCAACATCGGTAGCCTGGCCGTGCACCACTGGGAGCGGTGCCAGCGTTACATCGAGCGATTCCTCATCGAGGCCTGTCAGCTCGTCACGCGCTCCAGATGTGGTAAGGACTCTTTCTACACTCTTCGCTTTTTTCTTCAGCCGTTCGTATGGCGCCAGGAATCTTAGGCTGTCTTAGACTGGCTCCTAATTGAATGCTGCGAGGACTCCACCACTGTTCCTTCCCTACTATTCTCGGTTTCTTTGTCTGTCGTCGTTATAATATCACCAGGAGGCGGTCTCAGGCTGGCTTAGGCCTTTTTGGGCTGTCTACTAATTGAACTTTGCACGACGAGAAAATCGTTGTCGTCAATATTGAATTCAACTTCGTTTGAGTCTCGCCACGCTGATCAATCACGTGGACAACTATTTCGTCGCTGCGACATTCAATGTGGTTAGGACTCTACAACCCCTTGTTTCCTCTTGTTCTCGTTTTCTTTGTCCATCGTCGTTCTATCGTCATAATTGCACGTTGCGCAGCGACGTCATCGTTGGCGTCAGTCCGAAATGACCACACGTATTGTCAGTTTCGAGAGGACCATATCTTATAGTATCGATACTCCTCTTTTTTCTTCTTTCCTTCTTTTGATTGTTATTCAGATATTTCGCTGTTAGATGAACAACGAGACTGTGTGTCCATTTGTTACAAGTGTAACAGTTTTGTGTACGCGTTGCTTATCGGTGTAAGCATGTGATCCGTTGTCTCATTACGTACCAAAATGAATGGAGAAGATATTAGGTGTACAAATTAATTCGTGGCTGTCAGAGTTAATCTATTGTCACTTTATTTTTAATTGAAATCTTCCAACCACTGTATTGGAGATTAATTATTAAGGGTACCCCATTAGTAGTTCTTGATATTTATAATATTAATATAATAATATAATATTGATTTTTATGCATTGTCTGCATTAATTGCAAGACATAGCGACTAAATAGATATTTACCTCTTTGTTTTTAATTTTAACCCTTCCCACTCGGAGCTATTTTAACCCTTCGCACTCGGAGCTATTTTAATTCGAAAATTAAACATTTCTTCCGACCTAGAATATTATTTAAATGTTTAGTAATTGATTAAATACCAGCATATTTAATAATGTAAACACTCTTTTGAATGAGGGTACAGCAATTTTTAGTGGTGACTCTGAGAGTTAATGGTAAGGGTTAATAAATCTTATTAGTATGGCCATATTTAACCCTCGGACAACGCACGATTTTTATAGTTATATTTTTATATAATTGGCAATGCTTAGGACCGTTCACCATTCTAATTAATAATTTTTAAAAATTTACTTTTGATATCTCGTGTAGACACATTAGGCTTTCCGATATCCTCAATGAAACAGCTATTCAGTTAGTTTAATTGCAACAAATTGATTACTTAAATGACAATTTGGATGTTCCCGGTCAAAAATGACTCCGGCACAGCAAATGGAAGGTTAATCAATCCGTGAGAACGACATTAGTTACTCTACCGCTTGCAAGACAAAATAAATGAAAGTGGCGAAGATATATTAGACAGTTTAATGTGTTGTAGTTGTTCGTAAATAATCGATAAATTTGTACACCTAATATACAGAGAAAATGGATAGGCAGCCTGAAGATCGTCGTTAGGCGAGCTTGATTCCTCATCGAGGTCCATCAGCTCGTCCCGCGCTCCAGATGCGATAAGGACTCTGACATTTGTTTCCCCCTTTCTTCCATCTTTTTTTGTGTCCGTCGTCATTTGAATGTCGCGAGGAGTCCGTCTTAGGCGAGAGGGTCGGTGCTGAGAGATCTGGGAGTTCTAATTGGCTCGCAACGACGGTGGGACGAGGGATATCAGAGACACGGATCTGTGTCGGTGAAACTTTCTTGGCTCCGGTATGCTGATTTCGAGGGCTGGTCCAGTTGGAACCGTTTTTTTGGAAAGCCCGCGTATTGATCCCGGCGCCGGAAACGGGAACGGCAGCCTCGAAAGTGTATCGATTGCTTGGCGGGAAAATTATTCGACCTGGACACCACGGGCTGCCGAATCTGTCTTTGAAATATTGACCACGTGTTGCGGGATACCGTATACAATAACTGCGGCGGTGGATTCGATAAGTTAAACATTGCCGGAAGTGCTAGTCAATTCTATCGAATTTGTATGTTTTGCGCGCCGTACGCGATCTCTGCTGATTCGATTTCCTTGAGGAATAATTTAGAAAGGGGCAAAAATGGGGTACTAAAAGAAAATTGCTTCGAAACATTATATTATACTTATTGGTGAAACGTTAGAAATAACACAGTTCAGTTCATCTACCAGTTATTGTTAAACGGGGGATTTTATGCATTTATGACAGGAAGGTGTAAGTGCATTTTAAAACTGTGGAAACTATTTTCAAAAAAGATCAGCAGGATACAAGATCCGCTGACCACATACAGGGTGTCTCAAAATTCCTTCAACATCCGGAAATGATCTCAAGAACCTCCCATTTCAGGTTGTCGAAGGAATTTTGAGACACCCTGTATTATACATTAAATAGTTAATATATAATATTATACAAATACATATAATATTTAAACGTTTATGACAAAAATATGTAAGTGACACACAAACACATTTTCATCTATTTCCTGCTCTGCACAATCAACTTAGAAAATTTGTTTTTTACATAAAAACCCGCAGTTTTAATTTTTATAACTGTGCCTTCTCTGCTAGATTTCAATATTTAACAGAAATAGGGTAGAATTTTGACCAACTGAAGATGACACTTACTTGAATAAACTTGTTTCGAGCTAAGCAAGTTTCGTCAGCATCATGCACACTTCTCATAGTTTATGGTTTTCAGAAGGGTAGCAATATTTCCAAGAGAAGTAGACACTAAGCCCATGTTATATGAGTACATACCCCCTTCTTTTCCTACATTGTGGACATTACACCAACTGAAATGGACTTTACACGCAGAGGATGGGCGAAAGAATGTGAGAGGAGGAGGCAGAGAGAAAAGATGCTTCTACAAGAAAGAATCGTTGGCCGTTCATCAGGTAACGGGACGAAAAGGGGATTTATGATTGCGTTACGACGATAAACAGAGTCTGGCCTAGATCCAGTTCGTGTTTATCGCTGAACCGGCAATCTCGTCTCGTAGACGCGTGATCTAGGGTCGGCCACAAAGGGGCTCCCTATTGTTCCTCTCGCGACAGCGATATGTCGTACGAGTTTTGAACGTACGAGTGGCTCCCTTTGTCGAGTATCTGATAGCGGGGGCTCTCCCCCGACCTCTCGCCCCCTCGTCTCGTTCGCCCGCCCCCCTTGAGTAACGCTTCGCGATACGTTTCGAGCCGGGGCTCAAGAAAGTTTCACCGAATCGATCGAAGCAGCCGAACCTCTAGCTAACCGATACGATAATTCGCTTCGAAAGGTACAGGGCCGTCGAGATAAATCCGGAATTTTTCGGGTAGTTCCATAAATATGACGTAGGTAAAGCAAATCCAACGAAAACATCCTGTAAACAAGTTCCTATGGCCGTAAAAAGTTATGAGATCAAACGAAATACGGCCAAGTTCGTTAGCTTAGAAATACCTCTTGCAATACTGAAAAAAGCGTTTGTAAAAATTAGTTTAAAAGAACGCTATTTAATTTTTAAAGAGAGTTACACGGAGGGCTAAGTTATTCAAACTTGGTCGTTACTTTTTAAACCAATGGCCATAAAAGGTGTTAGGTAGCGGCCAAGAATAATTTAGCGCTCCATGTAACTCTTTAAAAATTAAATAGCGTTCTTTTAAACTAATTTTTACAAACGCTTTTTTCAGTATTGCAAGAGGTATTCCTAAGCTAACGAACTAGACCGTATTTTATTTGATCTCACAACTTTTTACGGCCATAGAACTTGGCGCCTGTTCACAGGATGTTTTTGTTGGGATTTCATCAATTTTTGTTAAGGTGTAAAATTTCAAACTTTGATAATTACTCCTTTGAGTGTTTGTTATGGTGGACCTATGTACCAAATTTCAAGCTTGCAGGTCAATGGGAAGTACCCAAAAGGTTTTGATGATCTGTCAGTCAATCAGTGACAAATTTAGGGATTTTTGAGATCCTATATCTCGGAACCACGAAGACATGATAGCATTTAATAAGTGTCGAGTTATAAGCCTCTAAAAAACGGCTAAGTCGTTTCGTGAAAAAGGAGGTAGTGCGAGAACTTGGCTGGTGCATTACCGTGCACCTAGATATAAACAAAGGTATCGTCGATAAGGTAGATCACTATATGTAAGCCCCCAATCAGTGCATACGTAGGAAAATGTCAGGCATGAACCGAGAATACTGGTTTTATTGCGTGGTTTGGCTAAGGGATGACGCAAGTTTACGACCTAGCCAGGAAATTCAGAAATCCTGGCAAAGGGTAGCTGCATCCCGAACAACTCGTAGGAATCGTTCTGATTGCAAGAGAAGCAGAATTCGTGATCGAATTGAAAGAAAAGATTAATTAGGATTAACGAAGACGTCTGATAGCACTGGTCTCCAGACTTGTAGCCTCCCTGTAGCCCCAGCTGCAGTCCCCTTGACGATTACACGTGGGGCGCAGTCGAGACAAAGGTAAATATAAAGCATCGCAGCACCAAAGACACCCTAATCACACCATCGCGTAGCTGACGAGGAGAAGGGATTGAGGAGGAGGTAAAGCGAGCCTGTACCGAGTTCAGGTGCAACTCAAGGTCGTGGCAGCTCGTGGAGGCCACATCGAATAATGCCGTTGTTTATGCCATTCACTACACGTAAATTAAAATTGGAAGCTAAAATTCAGATTATTCATAGATTTATTCAATAATATATTTTCCATTTCTGTTCTGTTACTTTTTGCCATTCTCGAGGTAATTTCTCGTGTTATTGAATAAACATATGAATAAATACCTTAATTTCATCTCCGATTTTTAATTTGAAAACGCTACGAACTTTCTGTCCAACCCAATACATCCATTGCTTAGAATCGACTTAGAAAACTTATAGTTTGCATAGAAGTCTAATGATAACCAATTGCAATTATTTGCGATTAATGACCAGTGAAAGAAAGTTTTGTTCTGTTCTTCCGGCAAATATACGACTAGGAAACTTCGCATTTAAACCGGGGATCGATGGTATAGAAAAATTTTACATTCGCGTGTCTGTTACTTTGTGACAACTTCGTCTTATGTTACTCAACGAATTTTATTAACTATTTCATAATTCTATAGGTCTGACACACATAAACCTAACTAATAAAATTTTAAACACCGGAAGAACGTAGAGTTCGTCATTTCTGCCTCTGACAATTGACTGAACTTTTACCAATAGCTCAGAATAATATACTCCCTCGTTATGCACACAGGGTGCTACTACAATCGGGGTAGTAGAACACAATTTCTTTGCTTGAATAAAATTGAGGACTAGAATTTCTCAGAATCTCTTGTAGAACCTTTGTTAAGTGGAATTGGTAAGTCATACACAGACACGTTAACCTAGTCCGCCAAGAATCAGGGTTTCGGATCGGGGGGTTTAAAAATGCATATTTTTTTGTGACTTGAATAAATCTTTGTGTCGCGATTGTCTCCCTGATTTTGAGTCACCCTGTACACATTCGGATCGCAGTCGTCTCTTCTCCGACAGCTGGAGACGTCAGCCGCCGACAATGATTTCGTTAGGCCGCGGCGAGAGTGTTCGCGAGTCGCAAACTCGCGCGTTTATGCGACGAGATTCTCGACGTCGCCTCTCTCACAAAATCTGGAGCAAGGGTTTATCAACGGTTGCGTAATCTCTCTCTGGCAGATTTTGCTCGACCCTTTCGTTGCGACATCGATGCCCGACTTCGAGAGTTGTCTCTGCTTGTGTCTCGATTCTATGTTCGCGGCTCCTAAAAAAAAGAGAAAGATCGTATATAATCATCCAATTTATACAATAATATGATAATAAGCTGAACAATACACAGCCCAAAAATTTCTGTTTCTTTTATCCATAATACAATAATGATAATAATTCTATTCCGTATGTTTTAATTCCACTTGTGTGTATAAAAAGTCTATACCAGCTAAGAGATAGTCAAAACCAAAATTCCTTATGTTTGGGAGAGTCAAATTTCCCATTCTCTACGTGTTGACTATCACGGAGTCGATCAAAAAAGTAAAAAACTATTTATTAAATATAATACTGAGATGAATGTCTATATTATAATGAAATAAATATTTTTAATAGTTTTCAATGCGGGGATTAAAAAAGTGAAGGTAATATAACAAAATACGAAAACATAATCGCAATCATCAGGGGTCTTAATAATAGCAAGCAAAGTAGAAATTGTACTATCGATTAACAATTCCTGTCTGCACCATGTACCTCCGATTCGAGCGAAGTAAATAATACTTACGTAAAGCGTATAACATACACGTGGCAGTCAACGTGTTAAAGCCCTATTTCTGCGGGGAATTGGTTGGTCCGACTATAGCCCTATAGTCTAACCACGCTATAGTCTGATCAACGGAGTAGAATCGCTGCGAGTAAACAAAACATCGGCGTACTAAGCACCTGATAGATTCAACGGTGATAGCTATTGGTACTATCCGACTAATCCAATCTTGTTCCACCTAAATGGTCCAACCAAAATGGTCCAACCAAAATGGTCCAACCAAAACGGTCCAACCAAAATGGTCTAACCAAAATCGTCCTACGAAAGTGTTCATCTCGTGCATTTGTTTATAGCTGCTTATTCGACTTGCGCGTGCTATAGTTGGGGTATTAAATTGCACCTACCGTCTGGAGATGGAAGCTAATGCCTCGATGCTCCATCGAGCAACTATTAATCCTTTTGTTCGGCTAATGAAATTGTCCGTGGATCTGGAGAATCAGCAATAAATAAAAAACAGGCCCATACCGTGCGCATAAGACCGCACGACCGAAGTGAAAACTTCTATGGTGATTGCACACCTGTCTCGCAACGGCTCCCCCGAGTTTATCTGGATAGCGTTTCACCTCGGAGCGTGACGGATCTGACTCATTCACTGCCCAGCAATTATGTACGCGGTGCGCCTAAAGAAGTTTTCACTTCAAAAATCAAATTATATACATGGAAGCAGATACGAATACTGTCTGAACCAAATGGTGAACCACGGCTGACGTTTCCCCACTTGTGCACTGATTGGTGGCTTATATAGTGACCTACCTAATCGACGACACATGTCTCTATTCCCTTTCCACTGAGCTACTCTCACCCCCACCACAATCGACTCTCTGCACAAGAAGAGTACCTGCCATTATTCCCACTACCACTGCCAGCAGTGTCAGGTATTCTTCTCGTGCAGAGAGCAGGGTTACCATATTTTTCTCTCGCCAGGCCCCTTACCCTTCCGCCTCTCGCCCAGCTACGCAGCGAAGCTCGTCTTTGCACTCTTCCCACTAACGCTCCCACTCTTCCCACTAGTCGCTGCCGCGACCGTACGCCAGCGTGTCGCCACTGTCGCCAGCGTTAGTGGGAAGAGTGCAAAGACGAGCTATGCGCGTAGCTTGGCGAGAGGCGGAAGGGTAAGGGGCCTGGCGAGATAAGAATATGGTAACCCTGGCAGAGAGTCGCTAGAGGAAAATCTGATGGTACAGAGGGGAAGGCAAAATGTTTAGGTTCTCGCGCAGCTAACCGCGAAGTCGTACCTGCATCTGACTTTTGTTTATCGGTTTTGTTGACAGAGATCAGCGTGTTGCAATTCTTCGGTGACGATTTCCTACGGCTGTTGCTGGTGCGCTACGTGTTCTGCGACGTGGTTATGAACCTGCACCGGTCGTTCAGGGGTCGACAGCAGAGGCCCCGGTGCCATCCGCCGTTACCCGACGCGGAGGTTCTCGAGCACCCAACGCTCCATCACCTGGTGCTCGACCTGGCCGCGTGTCTCGACTGCCGCGACCACTTCCCGGACAGCAACGAGCTCGCCTGACCCCGGCATCTTCCCTGCCCGGCCACCGAGTCGACGTCCCTGCTGCCGCCGTACAGCCACGACTACGATTACGATTACTGTAACTATAATTGCAAGAATAAAATCGTTACACTGAGACCTCATTAAAAACAAAGAGACCGCGACACGTCTAACGGCGAGTAATCGCGTGCTCGACTAAACCGAGAACGAGAGAACGCAAGAGACGAAATATAAAACGAGAGAGCGAGAAAGAATGAGAGAGAGAGAGCGAGTGAGAGAGAGAGATAAAAAAAAGAACAAACACATAAAGGAACTGTCGCTCGATCGAACGCCGCGGGCTTCGACGTACACGTACACGCTTGCAGAAGCGTGGCCCCGGGTGCAACGGTGAATTTCCGGTGCCATAATTTGCACAGGTCACCGATGCAGCGAACACGGAAGTTCTGTTTGCCGGTGATCTGCACGGAAACACGCGATGATGTTTCGTTCGGTGTTACGGTCTCTTCTATGCTAGCTTCTTAGCCTCTTCGAGCTGTCGCGGGAGACCCTCGTGTCCTGAGTTATGATTAGATCGCGGAGATGCTATGCATTTATGGCTGAAACAAATTGGTGTGATTCGACACTTTTGAGTGCCTCGTCTTCCGGAAATGGGAGTTATTTGACCTGGTTCGAAAGTGGATTTTTGCGTTGGACTAACTGGCTACCAAATTTAATTAGGATCCGCTAAATGCGGAATGATTGACAGAGTACTCAGTGCGATACATCTTAACCTTAAAATAAACCATTCTGATTTCGTGGAACTCTTGAGGTTACTGGATTGGCAAAGTGTTAAAACAGTAGGGGGACTATTTTCAACTAATTAAGATTATTAAGATTACAAAGATCCGCAATCTAATTATGACTTTCTCGGTTTTCACTCTAGACTGATTTCTCTTCCAGATATTCTCATGCTTGATCATTAATAATTCGCTATAATCTACCTTATATTCTGTTCAGAATCTTTGTGACAAGGGTTGAATATTTAAAAATATCTGACCACTTTTAGTTCGCAGCAACATTTTAGTGACATTTCATAATACTCCCAGGACGCGAAGTGGGAATCGTCTTTTCGTTGCGCGGAGTATCTTCTAAGATAGATGGATTTGTATAATCGAAAAGTTAATTAATCAATCTTCTCTGAAATATATATAAAGTATAAATAACTAAAATTATGTGCTAAACAATTCGTTGTTGAAGAGGTTAATAAGGTGCATATGACAAAACACCAATCGAAGATGAAGCATCAAAAACGAAGGATTTGGTCGGATGAACACTCGATATCGAATGTGCTACTACCCTGGATAGAAGGGCTCGTTTTAAAATCACAGCTGCAATTTTTCCACTATTACAGCTCTGTATCATTCTTCCGAGTACTGCAATTCTTTGTACGTTCAAATACAAAGTAACTTCATTATAGATTGTTCGTACATGTACAAATGTACGAATGTTTCAATAAATTTTGTCATACACTAGTGTAACTTCAAGATATCACTAGACTGTGGATTTTATGCATTCATAGCAGTAATTAGTAGACCAGATATAAAACAGTAAACTCATTCATACTCTTGCATTATTTTCAACTGATTGATATTGCATTACAGTAGAACCTGGCTCGTTGCGAACTCGTTTATTACACACTAGTGATCCCCACCACAAGTTGTTAGAAGTTTTGAGACTCATGGTGGGGATTGTGGTGGTAGTACAGAGTGGGAAAGTGAGATTCACGTGATTGGTTACTTCTGAACAAGATTCTACGGTATTGCAATTAATCCTGAATTTATTAACCCTTAGCAGTCGAGGGGTGACTCAGAGTCACCACTACAAATTGCTGTACTATTATTCACAATATTGTTTAGATTATTAAATATGTTGGTATCTAATCAATCACTAAAAATTTAAGTATTGTATGAGGTATTATATCGATATCCATAAAATACGAAAGAAATCATATAGAATCGAATTATTCTGGGTCGAAAGAAATGTTTAATTACCACGTTTTTTATTAGCTCGTTTCGAGTTAAAGTACCTGCGAGTACGAAGGGTCAAAATGAGAAACAAAGAGGTAAATGTCTATTTAGTCGTTATATGTTGCAATTGGTGCAGACAATGCATAAAAATCTGCAGTCTAGATATCGCGTTTTGCAATCTAGTTCTGAATACGGTTGCATAGATACAAACGTAGACCCTTATTCGAGGTTTTCATTCAATTAACAAACGTTATAGTCGAAGAGAAACGAATAGTTGAAGAATTGCGAACTGGATTGTTTCGGGTAGAGCCATCGTGCCTCGAACGATTCAAGAAGACTCCATATCAAATTACTTCTAAGAAACAGAACTTTCGTGGAATAATACTCGATCGCGGCGGACGTATCGGGCGCGTTCTCATCGTTCCACCCGGTGTACACGTAACAAGTGGTTAATATAAATGATCGACGCCGTGTCTCAGGGTAACCCGGCGTCGGATGGAGGCGTCAAAAAGAATCTCGCGGCGCCGGGGACGCGTTTCTCCGCGTGAACAGTAAACAAACAAACAAAAAAAAAATATGGAGAACACAGAATGAATGAGAGAAGAGAGAGAGAAAGAGCGAAAGCGAGCGAGAGAGAGAGAGAGAGAGAGAATACTCTGAACATTCTATGTAACCGCGACACACCGCTGCCAGTTTTTTGCTACGGACTAGTAATGAAACACAAGAATAAAAATGAATAAAAGAAGAAAAAAATCTATATGTGTGCACAGCGAGCAACGAAAGTGTTCGAACGTCGGGCAGAGATCAATGGGCCGTTATGTAAAAGTTGCTGTGAATTACTAAAAAGCGGATTCGATTGTACAAACGCTCGAGAGCGCGACGAGATCGCGAGAGGCGGCACGTGTATCCGAGACTCAGATCGTAAACCGATCGGAGAAACAAGATTTTTGTTCTCCGAGCGCATCTGAACCACGATTAAAACTATAAATACAGATTCTGTGTTATGCTTTTCTTAACACGAGCGCGCTGTATCGTGATATACATACATACAATGTACATAAGCGTTGCTTTTCTCGAGGACATTTTGTAACTTTGATTTTAGCGTGAACGACTGAAAATCGATTCTCTGTCCGAGACATCATCTGCCAACTAAAACTGTACTCGCTGCTAAAAGATATTCTATATACTTAATCTGAATATTTTATATACACTTTTGATAAATAGACTGCGGGTTCGATGCGTGTCAAGCATAAGTATTATAACCTATCGAAAGACATTTCCTTTCGATTCTCGTATTTGTGAATTAATTTCGAGAAATTAATATCTGCATAAAGATACGCAGTCTATTGATACAATGCGTGCTCGATACACGTGCGGGTTTATTAGAACGTTGCGTGAGAACAATTTTTGCATAATAAACGTTCGATTAGCCCTTCGTTGGAACATTTCCGTCACTCATTGTACATAAATATAAATATAAATAAATATATATATACAAATATATATATATATATAAATATAATATATTCTGTCACTGCGTCGATGGTAATTATACGTATGAAAGAAAGACATTGTGATTCTGCATGTGAACGATGATGAGTGATTTGTACGCACTGGTGCTTTGTACGATTTAAGCTTTAGCGTGTTGTTGGTTCGGTTCGACTCGATTCGGTACGGTTCCGGATATCCAACGCAGATAGCACGCTCGATCCCCTATCCCATTTCCGTTCATTGCTCGATTACTATATTCGAACTTCTTCAACACCTCTCGAACGTTTCGACCTGTTACTGTACTCGTCGCTGACTATTTCCGTCAGATACTTTCCCAACGGAGAGAAATTAGTAAACCTCTATTTTTCAACCCTCCAGTGCATTGGTCAAAGGTATCCAACTATTCCGTTGACGTTTCCTTTAAAAAAATCGGAGCTTTTCTTACACAACGCTATCGTTGCTACATTACGTAAAGCTAATAAAGCAAGAACTCGTTGAGGACTTCCAAGATCGTATAAAGGAAATTTAGGAAACATTGAATCCGTGCATTGAAGGGTGAAACTCGTTGAAAAGAGAACATAGAACAATTATCTTTTCTACTTTTCTATCATATAGATGTTCTGCCTATTAGTTCTTTCTATTGGAAACATGTCGACATCATTTTCTCTTGTACGAAAGGTAACAAGCTGGTCTTTTGCTCTCTACAAGTGCAACATTATTGTAAACGACAAATACAGTACGTTCCTTTCTCACAATTTTACCAATAACCGTTAGACTGCGGATTTTATGCACTTGTGGCGGATGTAGATCAAATACACAACGATGAAAATATTCAAAAACAATGCTGTATTATTCTCGACTCGTTCGAATTATCAAGAAAAGAAAAGAATTTTTATTTTGCATAAAAATCCGCAGCCTAATAATCAATTGTACTAAATACGTTTCCTACATCCAGTGTTTCACATCTAAATTTTAACTTCAGTCAATTATTTCGTGAGTACAAGAGTGGAAGCAGAAATTCGTTATGGCTGCGCGAGTCGCCATTGTCTCTTTCGAATGGCGTGCCTATGAATTGAATTTATGTCGAACGAGCGAAAAAGTTTCTCGTGAGATATTCTATAGTGACAACATTTAACGACGAGTGTAGGATATATAGTTCGGGACAGCGTCTAGTGCAAAAACCGATTTTTATGAGCTCGATAGCAGGACGAATCGTCGAGTGGTTTTGTTGAATGTTCAGCAAACATGGAGGATCGGATGTTGGCCCCGACATGCCGGACTCGATCGTGCATTGTTGTACGCGTCCGTCGGATTTACGTGATTCTATTTCGGTTGACGCTCGCTACCGAGGCGTCGATTTTCCGGCTCCTCTGCTCCGTCTCTCTCTGGTCGTTTCCCACCAGTAATCGGCCGAATATCACCCACGCACCCAACTCCTCCCACGTCTCGCCACGTTTCTCGCTCGATTCCGTTCGTCTTCGTCCGCCATGTCTCTCATTCGATCCCCTTGTTCTACAGGCCGATTCATTTGACCTCGACGAGCCCGGATTGAACGCGTTACCCGTTCCGTATCGGGGCTGTTGATTTAGTGGGATGTTAATACAGTAGTGCACACTTAAGCGTCCACCACTATCCCCTCCGATCCCACAAAAAAAGGGACCTCGAACCGATTAAAGCTTGATACGTGCCGGGTATCGAGACCACACACATCCCCTATCCTTCCTTCAGTTGAATCTTGCAGAAGCCACTATCTTCACTTTCGCATTCGGTCCCGAATACGGACGCTTAAAGGTGCGTTTATACCGAGTTCGTCCGCGGGCTTTAGCCGGCTGTGCTATGCGTGGCACGAAAAAGTTTACCTAAACGAACCGTGAAGCCGTGGAGCACTTAGAGACCTTTTTTCCCCGTTTTTTCAACCCACTCGAAATTTATGGCAAACTCGGTATAAACGTACCTTAATTGTGCACCACTGTACCCGCTCTCAGAATTGATCTAACTTCAACTGAATTCTAGGGATATAAGACTGCAACAGCAAGGATTGCAAGCTTCATAAGAATTCATAAGAATCAATTCGAAACGTCAAGATTTCAAGTTGACGAAGGAACAGAAGTAGGTAACACCATGGTTTATCGCAAAAGAACAAATATCTTCTCTAGATCAGGGTCACGAATAGCTTCTGCAGTAATAGCTTTTCTGAACGCAGGATTCTCCATTTTTGACATTTTGCTATCTTCAGACCAGAAGATATAGTAGTAGATGTGCTCGAGCCCAAGAAGTACTGGCGGAGAACAGACAAATTGATTCTAGAATCACTTTGATGTAGGAGATCGTCGACAGCCACAGAAATAGCCATCGACTGAGCTCTTGCAGTATTATCTATATGAGGAATCATTGAAGCAATCATAGGGGATAAGAAAGCTCTAGGCCATGAAACTGCTCTTCCAAGAATCTTTCCTTCAGTAATTAACACTCTACCTTGATCGAACAATTCGATAGTGACAGTTGGAAAAGAAGCTGCAATCCTTGGCAAAGAAACAACACTAGAATCTAATTGTACGGTACCTGGATTCTAATCAGACGAATATCATCTGCATACGAAGATACTAGGTAATAGTAAATTCCTTGAATACCAGGTGAACAAAATTGATGCTGTGTCCTAGATAAACGTAGCCAGGTACCTGGGTGTAGAAAGTTAACTGGATACAATTCCTGCAAGGACAAGAATGATTGGAGTACTTGGATCCTAAACAAAAATAATCCAAGTTGAAAGCAGTGTACTTGGATCCTAGGAAGATAAAAATTCTTTGGGTGCCTGGGTTCTAGATAGACAGGAACTACCTGGCTTTTCGAGTCACTAAAAAATACCCGAGTATGACACTTGAATAGATAGATCGTTCTTCGGGTACTTATCCACAGATCAACAGCTCTGTTTGATGTACAATGAGACCCATGAAGCGGAGATTAGGTTATTTAGAGGGGACAGTGCCCCGATTTTTGAAAGTCACTGGTAGCCTCTTGAATCGTAAGAATCTCGTACCCTCTCGCGAGGGTCGGAGACGGGTCGGATTCTTGTCTAGATAGAACGAATAGGGGATTTCAGTTGTAAGGGAACTGCGTCGTGACTTTTACAGCGACCCGATATATTGTGATATATTTATTTTTATACACGTAACGTCACGAGATAGAAAGGAAAAAACGTACGTCTTAAGTCACTGTACAGTATTAGTTCGTGTGTTTCCAATCGTCATTTCAATGGACAGTTATAAATTCATCGACTTGTTCTATTGTTCATTCGTGTAGCCGATTAGTTTAGCGAGGGGAGGCTCGTGCGACTAGTTTTACAAGCAATCCGGGCTCGTCGAGTTGCTATTCGAGTCGCGAATTTGTTCCGAGATTCCCCAGCTTCGAGGAAACAGTGTCTCTGCACAACTGAACCATTCGTTGCTGGAAGATATGAGCGATAAAAATGTTTCGATCTTGACAAATCATTTACCAAATTATGAGAACTGCAATAAATTTAAAAGTAAATATTTGAATATATTAAAACTTCATTTTACTGGACACAATCGTTAAACCATAAATATATTGCAGGCGTGAAATCCAGGTTAAGTAGTGCAAGAACGTTTGCTCCAATATGTCATCACGAACGATCATGGCTCGAATATTTCTGCGATCTCCGAATCAGTATAGATGAATCGCCCTGTACGCCATCCTCATTATCTTCCAAGCTCCCTTCATTCCCCAAACGTCCCGCCATTTTGCTTCTAAGCCCATTCCCCCCCAGCGGGTCGCCGAAGCGTCATAGAGGCCCAACCGAGGCTCGTTTATTTATAAACAAAGAAGAAAAATGGAACGCTCCGCGAGCCGGCAGCCGCGTCTCTCATTGAGTCCGAGATCGCGATGACGATGACGATTCGCCGAATTGAACGAAGCTACCCCGTAACGCGCTCGCGTCCGCCATTACGTGGGAATGTCTCGATCCAGCGAGGTGAGGAGAGGCACGATGATAAAGAGAATAACACTACAAACAAAAAAAAAAGCAACAACAAAGATCGAATAAGAGTTCAACTGTGTTCGTGTGTATATACAATACGATTATGTAAAACGTAGTCTTTATAAAAATGAGAGAACGAAAGGAAGAAGGGAAAGAAACGGAAAGGGATACTAAGGTAACGACTCGAGAGTGGAGTCATCGATTTACAGTATTCTCGGACGAACGTTCGCGCAGCATCGTTCTTAAGGGATTATCACACGCGTCCGTCAGAAAAATATTGAATTTTTCCCTTAAACGAGGATTCTCATTTTTTAGGATTGTCACAGTGTAATAGTTGATCATCAAGGCAACATTGAATCGGCAATATTTTAGCAGGATATCGCGTTTGAACCTTCAAAAATACTATCCAAAAGAAATTCGACGTTATAGAGAAGATTCCTCAGAAATAGATGCATATAAAAGCCTAGGATAATATTTCACCGAGTTTTAATTTACACGTTAACACAACAAATTATGTTTCAAAGAAAAAGATCAATTATTTCACAGTACGTAAAAATGTGTAAAATGTAAAAACTGATGAATTTTCACCCTGAGGAACGTACACTACTGTGCAAAGGGAAGAAGCACCCGGCCGTATTTAATAGAAAAGCGAAAAAAAAATCAAATAAGAACACAGTAAGTTTTGGAAAAGGATTCCGTTGTTTAATTGAATAGTTCTGAGAATATATGCAATACGTCAATCATTGTAGAACACCGGGTGCTTCTTTCTTTTGCATTCCGGAAAAGGAAAATAGTTGAAGGACAGTCTCGTAGTTTCCAGAGAGTGTGATAATCCCTTAAAAGACTACACGCGGCACAGTGTATTATAAACACATGTCCTGTACATTCTCTATGTTTTGTAAGAGCCCGCAATCTTCGAACGCGATAATAATACGCTGTGCGTGACCTAACCACCCGGCATCGCGGTTACGCGACGCATACGCAAGACGATCGTTCTATATTTACTGTTTATAATGTCCAGCGAAATTGTGGTCGGTGAACAAGATGCAACGAACTCTTCTAATCAGTTCCCTGGGGACCACGGATAACCTTAGAATCTATCGGACCTTGCATACCATGGTCGCACTTTTTCAAACTATGCGATCTCCTGTGAATCTTTATGCATTTGCATTCTACTTAATGCAATTTTTCATACCGAATCAGGCGGAACTATCTGAACCAATAAAAAATTTAAATAATTCTCTTGTAAAAAGTTAGGGTAAACTTTACTTTACCGGACTCAAAATTAGTACCTCTCTCCACCTATTTGGTATGTAATCCAGTAGATTTGTATCCGGAGCGAATGCAGATCGAAGTTTCGATCCTCTAGGATCAATAGTTGAGAAGTTATGGTCGCTTAAAGTTGAGCATTTTTGACATGTAAGGGCGCCGCCATATTAGTTCGTAGTGACGACCGCGAGCCGCTTACCTTGCAGCCCCCCCCTCCCCCACGACCTAATCCTAACAAACTCAGTCAGCGGCATGCGACCGTCATTACAAATCAATATGGCGGCGCCCTTACCTGTCATTGAACTGGAAATATTCTCAATTTTAAGTGACCATAACTCCTCAATAAAATAATTCGTAGGAGAAAAGTACTAATTTTCTTTTTGAGTCCGAGATAAAGTAAATAGCAGCCAAAAGTTATCTTCACGTATATTTTTATAGACAGAGTCTAACGAAATTAGAGAAAAAGACTTTGCGGACAATGTGCACATAACTTGCAGAGAAAATTCGGGTACGACGGAGAAAGTTAAATGATCGTAAAATAAGCACAAAATTTGTAAATAGACTGCGGATTTATGCATTACTTTCAGTCTACAAATACTCTTAACCCTTTCACGTACGAAAACCTCTCAGAATCTATTTATGCTTCTTAAGCCATTTTACACATTCAAGTAAAATATTGTTTAATATTAATAGCCAATTTTATCAGTAACATATCAAATTATTGATACAGAGATCTTTTATTTTGCACGTAGATCCGCAGTCTACTCGTGTCCCACTGATCAGTACGGTTCGAGGTTCAGCTGTACCTAGAAAATGTATAAATGCGAACCCGAATGTCTGAGCACGAGAACGTCTAGCGTGGCCGTTTCTAGACGAGTTTCCAAACGGAATTGTCGGAGGAACCGTGTGAATAGATGATCCGGAGTCGTATCGAGGTCACCGGAAACAGATTTCCCGAGTTCGCTGCGGAATCTTGTCCGCCGACCATAAACGAGGAAACGGCCGGTGTCGGAGACCACGCGGCGATTATGGTCGTCGATTCTTAACCGCGGCCGGATCCGTCCGGCTCCGCGGGGGCGCCGGTCGTTTCCGGTTCTGGAGTCGATTCCTGGGCCACGTTTCGCCGACGTCGAAAGCAATTTTAGTTAGAAAACTGGGTGAATACAGTTAAGAGACACTTTGTGATATTCTGTCCTCCTCTGGCGCGTTCCCTCGCAGCTCTGCGATCTATAGTCGGATCGAAATATAGCTCAAGGTCACTACCCCGACGACGTTCACTTGGAATTTTTTATTGACTTGGAATAACTTTGAGAGGACAACAGAGGCACTTTGATACAGTTCTTTGGGAATTCTTTTTTTTTTAATTGTTACTGCGGTACCGGTCTGCAAGCACGAATCCATTCTCTCTTCCCCGTTCACCGAATCATGCGATATCCGGCGCCCGTCTCATTCTGTTCTTTGCAGATTCGTTCACCGGATGGGATCATCGTTAACCTCACTCTTCCTCCTGCTCCGATTACGCAACTACGTCAAGGTAACATTCTTCGTGGTCGACTTAGGGGATGCTGCGTGCTGTCCTGCCGATGGAAACGTCACGGAGGCGTTTCGCATCGTTCTCGCATTTGGGTTGTCGCATATGAAATGTCGGTCTGCATTTAGAAAGTTGCTAGATCCGCTTAGATCCCCGATATCACTGCTCGACCAGAGCTCGAAAAGCATCAACGCTGAAACCTTGGACCCTAGACGTTTCGACTATTTTTCATTTCGACAGTTCAATAAAAAGTAGATAGCGACAAAGTGATCGAAAAAAAAACGGGGATAAAATTCGGACTTTAGGATGAAACTTCCAGTTCTCTCGAGGTTCGCAGAATTTTAACGATAAGGAATCGACGGAAAATTTATTCGGAACGAGACATTTCATGTGCAGCAAACGTATAAACTACGGACATCGTACAGACACACGCGATTAAGTAGGAGATTACGGTTTAAACAATTGAAAGCAGGATAGACGACGGAATGAGAAATTTATGATTCCTTTAGTCACTAAAATTCGAACGCAGAGTTGATTCTATAAACGTTGGACAATTATAAACGAATCTCGTTATTGATTATCATTAGGTCTTTAGCCAGTAAAGTTCAATACGTTTTTTCCTAACGATTCGACGTTCTCTGGAATTGTGATACACGAGAAAGCCACCGTTCCACTCGAAAAAAGGGAAACAAAATTCACCTTTAAGCGAATATGCCTCCATCAGTACAAAAAAATACAATGTAGACGAGTAACGATACTACAGCAAGAATAATAATAAATTTTGAAGATCTTATGGACATTCGTTCATTTATTAGCTGTTAAGCGCGAGAAAATTTCGGAAGTTCAACTATCTTCTGAGTTCATAACGCCTGAAGAACACGATCTACGAGACTCTGCAGTAACCCACTGATACATCGGAGTGAATCAAATTTCTTGTTCTGATAATCATAAATTAGATTGTGGATCTTTATATTCGGAATCGAAAAAATTCCCAAAACAATTACAGAGAGCAAAATGAAAATGTCTTCCTTCTTTTGACAATTTGAATACGTCGAGATCATAACAAATTTGATGCACTCCGATATATCTTTCTGTGGTGGATCTTGTATGTTATATTTATTCATATTTTCCACTAAATAAATCTAATTATCTACACCATTTACACCATCAGTTTCAATGTATCTATTTGAACTCTAATTAATAAGTGAATTAATGTTCATAAAACATTTCAGAACGATAGCTGATTTTTCATACAGTCAACCACGAAAGTATTTGAACGCACTTTCACGCTAAACCTGCCGAGCCTTAAAAGTAACTGGAACATGTTCCCTTGTAAAAATGACTTTTTGCGGTTCCTACTGTAATACGTGCTCTACTAAAAATATCTATACAATCATCTCTTATGAAATCATTTTTAATATTTCAATCATTGTAAAATAAACAATCTGGAACTGGTCATTTTGACCGGTGGTGGTTGGTTTAGTATTAAAACAGTATAACTTTCTTATGATCGGACCAAATGACCTGACTTTTTTCGAGCAATTAGAAGAATTGATTTATTAAATGACATGCAAAAAAGATTTTGAAAAAATTGCAATTGCTAAGAATTACATGAGAAAGCCCCTTGCATTACAACATTTTTTGTAGTTCGTAATTTCCTAAAAAAGAAAAAAAATTATATCTATTGTATGCCGACATGTTCTCCAATAACTATACATTAACAAAACCAAAATAGAAATTTATCTCGGTTTAAAGTAAATTAACAACATACATATATATTAATTAGACTCTGTTCTGAATATTCATCACGAGTCAGAGACGATATTCTAGGACAAGGAGTTAAGGGCCCCAATAAAGAAGTTTTAAGAAATACATTTTTTATTTTTGCATGCAACCATGTAAATTGTAATTTTTGGTAAATCTTTTTTGCACATCATTTACTAAACCAATGCTTCTAATTGCTTAGGAAACATCAGGTCGTTTGGTACAATTACAAAAAAAGTTATACTGTTTTAAAGTGCGTTCAAATACTTTCGTGGTTCATTGTATCGTATACGGAGCTTGGCAGATAGACTGTTGTGACTGACTATATTTGATATGAACGCAGAAAAATCCACAGTCTAAACGTAATTTAAAGAAGCTCGAGATGGTATAGTCTGGTAGCTGCAAAAGATGTTCTACGAGCACGATGTGCATAGGGACGTTGACCGCGATGCGTTCGGAAACCCGGTCAGTCTCTGCTATATTTCGGCCATCGACGGATGATAGCGTTTTTGTTGCCCCGTTGCGTCGCGCCGCGGCGTGTTCGTTGCATGGTCGAGTGCCAAGGAATGACATAATCGACGAATCCGTCACCGGCCGTGGTCGGTCGAAGTGTTCGTTCGGTTCCGCTCGATCGCGCTCATCCCGAGCAACGTTTTCCCCGCTGTTACGTAACCGATCTAGCAAGGCGTTATGTTCGTACGAGGCGCCATCTTGGAGAACCGTCACGGAGGATCGCTTCCGGTTCCGGAGGAAGACGCCAACGGTCCTCGGATTTCCGGTGATTTTAAGTGAAATTGTTCGATCGTTGCAGAACAATCGATCATTATACCCCGTTGACGACCGTTCGTCATTTTTCGGTTCACTTTATTTGGGGCTGCCATCTGTGAAATAGATAATCTAAGACTGAGAGCGTTCAAACGTTTTTGCACGAGACCTGGACACCTTCAACCCTTAACTGGTACACTTGTTATTGTACGATAATTGCAAATATCAAGTTTCTTTAAATCTACAACATTTGGATTATTTAATCTTAAATTGTACACTTATAGATGTCTGAGAAAATTTATACAGAATTTTAGGAAAGTTCTAGTATGATATTTTGTGAATAAACCTTGTAGCACTTAAGGGTTGAATATTTCTTATTGTTAGATTAGATGTCCAGGGTGTTTTCGATCGGGAGGTAGTTAGGAAGGGGATGAAGTATGTAGAAAGTGTAGAATAAAGTTGTTTCAAAATTGGCTTTGAAAGTTTCTCAGGTGCAGTGGTATTTGCAAGAAGTAGAATCAGCGGGTAATGATCAGACGAGTCAGCCGATTCTTATTTTTGAATAGCACTCGAAAACGAAACTTCCCCGTTCTTTTTCCTCTTTTCTACCATCAGATCAAAAACACCCTGTATAATATTGCAGATGAACATTTCTAGAAGCTATAGACTACCTTAACAATAAAGAAATAAATAGTACAATCGTTATGGCGTACAGTAGGAAATTTATTTATGACTTTTTGTACAACATAGGTGATAAATAAGGTATTAACCACTCAACAAAGAAAGCTATAAAAGTGATTAGTGCGTTGCGAACCGTTCAAATGTTTCTCAATTTCACTTACAACTAAGTTAATTAAAAACCGGGTAAACGCAGTCAGATGGCAGTCCTAATTTATTTAAAAATTCTCGTATTTACTTGTATCGACATGATTATGGCAGCTAAGTTTGCATATTTGAATAGTTATTAGTAGACTGCGGATCTTTATGCAAAATAAAAAATGTTTGCATTGATTGCAGGACACTGGAGGGGAGTAAAAATTGTATTCTTCTATCAACTGTTCTATTATAAGCTGAAACTAATACATTGACGATGCCCTTAAATATTTTTAACGTTCCCACAGCTTTAAATTGTATGTACCCATTTTTGTGATAAATGCATAAAATCCGCAGTCTAGTTATTAGTTATTATTGTACTGCGGATCTTTACACAATTGCTCACTGAAGAATTTACTTAAAAATTTACTGAAAGATCATTAATACTTTCTTGTATTTTACATAAATGCATAAAGATCCGCGGTCTAATTATTATTATAGTTATTAATCCCCTTTTCCTGTATTCCTCGACTACAATATTTTTTGAACACAGTGTAAGAAATATAAATAGAGAAATACCTATTCTTCAATTCAACTGTGTTGTTGCAAATTAGGTGACTCTGCACAATGGGCTACTTGAGAGTTCGTTTCCCAATCATTGAGACCACATAAATATTAAATATTATTAAAAAGTCAATAACAAACAAACAGATTTGCAAATTAAGTTCACAAATTGTTTGATTTGACTCCAGAGCATTGCACTTTAACTTAAATAGTCCACAACCAATTCCGCATCATTGTGTCATAAACAGTACAATATTGACATTGATTTTAGTACTTTATTGAATGCTTCATTAACTACATTATATATAAACAGCCGATTTTATGCATTTATGACAAAAATGAGTAGATGTAATTTAAAACAGCAAAAACATTAGCAGAATTTAAAAATACTATATATTATATTATTTCCAATCTATTATACATATTAAAAAAGAAAATAAATTTCTCTTTTACTCCAGTTTGTTACAATCCAGGTAGAAAATATTTATTTTGCATAAAGATCTGCTGTCCAGTTATACATCCAATTACACAACAGCTTCGTTACCGGACTTCTCCGGAACAATATAATGATTGACTTCAAACTGGAATATTCTCACAAAAAAATTCTCATTCACTTCAAAAACCGTTAAATAAAAAATCAAGAAGCAGGTAAGCACTCTTTATGAACTGGCAATTTTTTATTTCACACAAACACTTTATTCAAATGTACATATGCAATTTATTCAAATCAACGATTCCAATCGACATACACATATATCGTCTAAATAAAACATCACCTTAAACAGAGATTACCTGTGTCACGTCTGGTCGCGCCTAATAATACCTTCCCGAGCGACGTCTGGTCTAATCAGGTTCGCCGAATAGCCAGGGAACGGCGGGTCTCCGTTAGTCCCGAAACGGTCTTGCAAATCGAGCAGAAGGAAATCGAAGATTCCCGCCGTGGGGCGCATAGCGTGGCGTCGCGTGGTTTCGCCGAGCATGCGACCAGGTGGTGCGAGGATGCAGGTGAGACGGAATTCTGGCCGGCACGGTCTCGATACGCGGTCGACACGAAAACTTTCTATAAATAATCTCGATGTCCGGTCCGGTTCGGTCTTGTGCACGGCCAGAGGGTAGAGAGTCGGGCAGAAGTCGGTGCAGCGGGCTGCTGTCTCGGACCGAACCTCTCACTCGTTCACTCTCTTTCTCTCTCTCTCTTTCTCTACCTTTCTCCGGGGTCGTCGCGACCTCGCGTTGCAACGTGGATCAACTACGTCCAACTGCAACGACGACAACGACGACAAAAGCAACTGCAACGACGACTGCGAGAACGACGGCGACGACGGAGGAGCGACGGTTGACACTGGAGGAGGAAACGACGCGATCGTGAATATAGCCGGGCGGAGTGGAAGCTGGGATCGCGTTGTCCCGTCAGGTAGGCAGAGGAAGAGGAGACTGGAGGTGGACAAGTGGAATCTAGGGGGGTGGGGATGGAGTCGGATCAACGAGGACGCGCCTCGCGAGCCTCGTCGACGTCGAGCCTCGGCCGCGAGGTCCGTTGCGGCTGTCAGTACTACCAGAGCGACTCGCTTCTGCCGGAACGACGTGCTCTCTTGAGTAGACCGCCGTCCAGGACGATGCAGCAGCCACCTGCGGTCCGCTGCAGGTCAGTAGCATCCTACAGTGGCATTCTAAAGCTCACTCGATTGCGTTTGCTCCTACCCCTCTCGCCATCCACCACCCGGTGCTTCGATCTTTGCTCCCCAATCCTCGCGTACAGAGCATCCTAACAAAGTCTACGGGCTCCGTTTGCACCCGGCGTTAATCCCCGTGCTTCGCTAATCCGCCAGAAGATGCGACATCCGCGCCGAGATAGTTATAGGTTACGCGGCTCGACTATACTCGCGAACCGACGCTGCTATTTAAGGTTCGCCCGGCTGGCTATACATAGAATCCTCGGTCAGCTCGCTCGGTTCCGCGTCCAGATTCCCGAATGCGAACGACACGAATGTGAGTGCGAATTGGCGACGTGTGCGAACCTGCGAGTATTCTGCATCCCGGCGTGTGGGAACGCGTGGGGCTGCGAATGATCGACCGTGGCGCTCCGTTGCCTCCTCTAGGGAGGGAAAGAGTATCTGGCAGGGTGAGAGAGAAAGGGAGAGAGTGAAGGAAGGACGTAGGAGAGAGAAAGTGAGAGGCTGTGGGTGGAGGGTGGGCGAAGGGAGAAAGCAAGAGTGAGAAAGTGAGGGTGAAGGAACTGGAGGACGAAGGGAGAATGAGAAAGTGAACGGGGGCGAGAGAGAGGGAGAAAATGTGAAGGGATGGACACGATCGAGTGGGTACCTGGTTATTGTATCGCGATAATGGGAACGCCGGTATCGATGATCGGGATAACGCCGAACGTCGTGATGACGATCGAGCTTGACGATGGCCGGCGCTGAGTGGGCCAAACTCGAGGATTCTTAAGATTGATCGAGGGTGGCCGGTCGCAGATCGTTGTCGCGGTTTATTAACCTTAGGAGCACAGTGTGTTACAGTGAATTTAGTTTCCAGCCTGTGTTACGTTCAATATTCAATTCGATTCCGTAATCGGTTACTGAAATCCTCGTTTGCGTTTGAGATAGTGCATTCAGATTTCGACTGACATGAATCTGTGGTATGTTTCCAAGTTACATCGTACCCTGTTGTTTAACCCGGAGTGTGTTATGCAGTTGAAGCTAGGAAGTGTTCACAGTTCCGTATACCGCAAATTGTCTAACAAGTGGGCGTACATGTACAGCAAATGTTCCAAACATTTTTTAGAAAAACACTGTCACATATACACACTCATACAGTCGTGTTCATTCTGTTCATTGTTGATCCGAATAATTTTGCAACACTGACTTCTCGAAACGTTATGTCCAATTAACACTTTCCAATGCACGCAAGTTTTTCACAAAGAACCTATATGAGTTCTCAAGAAATTATTTCTTGTAACCGCACTTTCGTAGTATTATCGCCAGCGTGGAACTGCGTGTGAAATTAATCATTTTTTATCGTTGAAACAGTACTCCACTAGATCCGGAGGAACTTCAGTGAACAGTGGATCATAAAGGAAGCAAGCTGAAGTCTTTCCTTGAACACTGCCCTTCTACCATGCCGTCTTCAAATTAACAATACGTCCAGCCTGCGAAAGACTAACCCATTAACATCATGGATGGAACACCGCTGGAGTCCCCGTCCGACTAATGCCCGCTTTCTCCACTGAAACGTCCGACTCCAGTGATGCGATCATGACTCCGTCTGAATGTGTCGGGACGTGTATCCCTGAGCTGACAATAACATTTCTTCAAATTGTTAAAGACTCGAATCTCCTAATCGAATTAACATATTGACTGCGGTGGGAATCACCGTTGACCTTGAATTATCAATGATTCTATAAAGGTCAAAGTCAATTACATCAATTGATTCCATCAAAGCTAGAAACATTTTTGGATGTTGCTATTAATTCAATTCAACTATTCTTTATAATATTTTATTAAGGATATAAAGAAGTCGTCCTTGTTACGACTACTTGAGTTGTGAATGATAAGACTGACAAAGAAACTTATGGTTGTGTTAAGCTAGACCGCGCAAAGCGTCTGTCGAGCGTTCTATTACGACTTCATTCAAGAATTTAAATTATAATCGCTAAGAGACTGAGCTAATAATCCACAATACTAGTCTTAGGTAAAGTTTTAGACAAGCATTTTAATCAAGCATCGAGCGTAGTCTTTTGATATCAAGTCGGAAGCAGATAACAAGAAAGAAACTATGATTCCCAACAGCAGTTAATCAAACAGTGCAAGAACATCATCTTCTCTTGATCACAATCTATACAACAATGAGCTCCACTTAAGCTCTACAAAATCGTAAAACACTTCCGCAATCTCACACTAGAAGATGTACGTGTCTAACAATGTTCCCTCCATTAACAACCCTGCTCAACTACCCCGCCGTCAATGATCTATTGGCAAAGCTGAAGCACAGCACCCTGAACGCACAGGATCGCTGGCGGGGACGGTTTTTGTCGAAGCTTTTTACTAAACTAACTAACAGAGGCTGCGATGGCATGATGAGTGACAGACAGAAAACTAAAATGGCCGTTAGAGCGAGAAAGAAAAGGGTTACTTTTTACAACAGCGAGCACGAGTACGAACCGATAGCGGCGCCGTTGCCGAAGTCGGCGGTGGCGCCGGTCGTCCGGATCACCGACACGGACGTGGTGCCCGTCGCTGACAGCGACGACAGCATCGACGACCGTGGTAGATTGCCGCCGGAGCTGACACAAGCCGGCGATGTCCGGCTGCCTTTGGATGGCAGGATCGAGGACAACGCGATGGAGGGCCGGGAGCTGGTCGAGACCGGCGACACCTCCGAGGAAACGGAAACGCCGCAGCAGCTACAGGATCGGCTGGAAGAACGATTCCTGAGCCCTGCCACACCCGGTGCCGAGTCTAGGACCGACGGCGAGGTCAACACTAGTCAGGTGAGAACGACATATCCTTTTTAGCGCCTCATAGTAGTTCGATTACTCTTAACTGGAGAGAGTGATTTTTTTTTACTGTTTCGAGATTAAAAACTGTTGAATCTTTTGCATTGAGATTTTGCACAGATGTTTATTCTCTGGCACATTTTTATAATAGTACAGTGCAACTTTCTATAATGACAGGAGAAGAGACACGCATACTTGCTAAATAAACCACTCGGTTTAACTGGAGAACATTATTTTCTTTTATTGTTTCGAGATTAAAAACTGTTGAATCTTTTGCATTGGGATTTTGCACAGATGCTTATTCTAACACATATTTTATAATAGTACAGTGCAACTTTCTATAATGATAGGAATAGAGGTACGCGTTCTTCCTAAATAAACCACTTAGTTATAAGCAGTAATAAGTAAATAGCTTGACGAAATCTGAATGTGGAATCAGTTCGATTTAACATGCACACTGATGGGCTGACACCTTTAGGAGGAGCGCCGCCGTCTGGCACTCAAACTAATATTATTACGACCTGTGTTACGAAAAGTAGCACATTTCATTTGTCTTGTGAGACCTAGCACATTTCATTTATCTTATGAAAACTAGCACATTACAATTCATCTTGAATGAAAGAAATTAAAGAAAGAATGAAAGTATTTCAAGTGGTGTAATATTTCCATTATAATTCTTCTTTCAAGTAGTAGCACTTCAAACATTAATATTTCCGGTATTATTAAAAAGCAAACATGCTTTCTCCCTTAAAACAATAAATTTTCAAACATTTCTGAATCATCGTCGGTAAAATCTGCACAAACATGAATGGGGTAAAACATTGAATAACTTTATTTCATACTTTCCACGATTTTCTAAATCCTCAGTATTCCAACTAAATAGACGCACTAAAATTCTTCTGTAACTACACATCTGCCTAATCCAACATTCTACAATCATCATTCAAAAATCCGCGATGGGGGCGTGTAACGGAATGAAACAAGATCTGCGGCGGTTATTTTCACGCATGGCGTATCACTCGTCGAGGATACGTCAGATCGTGGATCGACAATGTATGAGAGCATAATTTGGACGAGATCCGCAAAATAAACTGCTCCCGCAGAGATCACCGTTATTTTATTGCGTCGCCGAGCCGGTGCACGTCGCAGAAAATTCTTCGATCGTGTTTCGCTCTTCCTGTTGCAATCACCGAGTACATCGGACCGCGGACGAAAAAAAAGGTTGCAAGGTGGACGTTCCTGAGATGCCGCGCGTCGCTTCACCAAGGTGTCTAGCTACCGGTCGTACAATATTGTACAAAACGACCGGGGGTACCAGAAGAGATGGTACGTCGCGCTAGGCGTTTTCCGTTTGTTGCCCATCAGGCCTATATTTAGCGAAACACGCGTATAAAAAGCATTGGAGCCAACGTGTCACTGTCCGGAGGGATTGTGCAATCCTCGTCGCAACGTTCCAGAATGCTCCCGGGCTTTTCCCATCGATTGCACAACACTCCCGAAAATATCCCCTCGAAACCAGCCGATCGACCGTGATTGATCGCCGTTGGATCTTGTTAGATCCGACCGATCAATCGCGTTACGTAAAACCTGTTAACAGCCCCCTACGGGTTCGGTGTTATACCGCTCGCGAAAAAAATAATACTGGCATAATCGATGGAGAGCAATCCGCGGCTATTTCTGGCCACGACACTTTTAGTGGCCACGACCGGCCGCAGAAGTATCTCTCTCTCTCTCTCTCTGGCTCATTAAACTCCACGCTGCTCGCGATACAGACATCGAAGCTTCTGCGAAATCTAGATCATGCTCCTAATCACGTCTTTCTGACTACTCGGTGGATTACTAACCCGCTGAACCTCGAAACCTATCTTTCACCGCTTAATTTTGTCGCGGCGCCGCTCTCTAGAGAAAACACCGTCCCTGACGCTGCTTCGAGAAGAAAATATAGAATGCTTTATTGTGCTGGTGATCTTTTGTTAGAATACGTTGGGATTGTTGAGTAATTTTGCTAGGAAGATCCTCAAAGTGTCATGATCTTAATCTAAATGGGTTCGTTCGAACATCTTCCTCTGTTAGTCCGGATATTGGAAACTGTTTCCCAATGTGTCAAAGCACAATATAAGGATAAAAAGGAGAGGCGAAATTTCCTTTTCAATATAATCCAATTGGAAAACTCATCCGATACCCATACGTTAGTATTTTATTTTTATAAATTTGATTTTATTTTTAATATAAGTGAAAAAAGGAGAGGGGAAATTTCCTTTATTTGAAATTTCCTGATACGTATAAGGATCTATAATATATGAGCTGCCACAGAAAGAAAGAAAAGGAAAAAATGTCCAATATCCGAACTAACAGAGGGACAAAGCTGTTCGAAGAAACCCATTTAGATTAAGTCTTTATTACTTTAATAGGAATTTGAATTAAAACATCAGAAAATATTGTCTAATACGCATGCAATTGCAATGTCAGCCTCCTTCAGTAGCTTTCAGAAAATATAAAAAATATTTAGAACACCTTGATAGAACAGCTGACAACAATTTTTAGTTACGAAGGAAATATTTCTTGTTGTTTCATCGTACATCAATTTTATAATTCTTCACTTAGAACCAACTATATAAGCCTTGGTTCTACCTACTTGGTTTAATTTTCTCAATAGAAATGTATTTTCTTTCTTAATACATTTAACACATCGAAAATAGTGTAACAATATTTTTTAATTCTTCCAATGTTTTTACTGTTTCAAATTACATCTATTCATTTTTGTCATAAATGCGTAAAATCCGCTGTCGCAAATTACCGTGCTCCAAAAAGAATTTTTTTAGGTACTCTTTTCAGGATTGTATTTTTGTGGATCACAATAGCTTTCTCGTATATCTATAAATACTATATATTCTCTTTACCCCATTCACATTCTGCACTCCGTACGCTCAAAGTGGTCGAGACCACGTAAACACGTTCATTGTGTTACATTTATTTTTACACGCAGTGCATAAGGTATCGCTGTCAGCGACGACCACAACAATACACAGGAATACGTACTTGGCTACCATGAAACAATCGATTTTCGACGATACGCGCCTTTATTTTTGGATGGCGATACACACAGATACATCGCGAGCAATAAAGCATTCCGTTTGTCAGCCTCGAGTCATTAGTGTCTCATCCTATCCGCGAGCACTTCGTGTCACAAATGTATGCAGAGTAGGTCAGCTGATATTACCATCTTGATTTACCAGAGTTATTGCGTACCTTTTGCAATACAAAATATTTTATAAATGACATAGTAGTAGTTGTGTCCACTGTGAGAATCATGAAGGTGTTTGTCGTCAGAAGTACGTTGGAGAAGTACGTTGGAGACGCACAATTTCTGTCTTCTTTGTTTACTTAAAATCGAGGAATCTTTTTATTCATTACGCGTGCAAGTTTTTGGTGAAACTGTCTGTTGACATTACAAGTGATTTTAACTGCTCGAAAAAATATAATTGTTCGTCAAACTCATTTAGTTCATGTTACGACAAAAACAATGCGTCAAACAATTTAGTTCTTGTTTTTAAAAAAAGCATTGGAGAAGATGGAAACATTAAAAAAAAGAATGTGTCGCAAATTTTGCAATTATGTATAACATGATAATTATGAATGAACATGATACATTGTGAAGTCAACAAGAGTGTAAAATATCAAACATTTAACCCTTTAGATGAGAAATTCTTATTTAACTTTTAACGTCAACACTTTAAATTTGTTTTTAAAATTTCGTGTATGTTCTTGCTGGCGAATAATAAAAATGATATGGATTATATATCTTCTTGGATGATTATAAATGAAGTTGCATTTGAACCATAAAAATATGCGCTGAAGCTACGAAGTCTAACGTCACCAGAACGTTATTGAACGTCGTAGAAAAAATTATTGCAAGTAGACAGTCGTGATATATGGAAAATAATAGGCCATCTCAGCGATCTTTATTTGTTCGAAGTGTGTACTATTGTAAAAATTGAACTACATACCTACTTACTATTTTTATAAATGCATGAAATCCGCAATAGGGGTTAGTAGTCACCCCTGTACACATTCTACATTGCGCAGACAGCACGTAACAATACCTGTAGCAGCATGTGAGAGTACGCAATAGCAGCTAGGAATAGTAGACAAGTTAACATTCGTGATACATGGAAAATAATAAGGCATCAGCGATGTTTAATTTCTTCTACGTGTGTAGTAATGTAAAAATCTACTACATACCTACTCACTATTTTTATAAATGCATGAAATCCGCAATAGAGGTTAGGGTCACCCCTGTACACATTCTACGTTGCGCAGACAGCATGTAACAATACCTGTAGCCCGCCGCTAATGACCATAGCAGTTGAGATGCGACGTTAAACAAATAATAAATAAATAAATATCTGTAGCAGCATGTGAGAGTATGCAATAGCAGTTAGCAATAGTAGACAAGTTAACAGTCATGATACATGGAAAATAATAGGACATCAGCGATCTTTAATTTCTTCGACGCGTGTACTATGGTAAAAATTTGAACTACATACCTAATCACTATTTTTATAAATGCATGAAAACCGCAATAGAGGTTAGGGTCACCCCTGTACACATTCCACGTTGCGCAGACAGCACGTAACAATACCTGTAGCAGCATGTGAGAGTACGCAATAGCAGTTAGCAATAGTAGACAAGTTAACAGTCATGATCCGTGGAAAATAATAGGACATCAGCGATCTTTAATTTCTTCGACGTGTGTACTATGGTAAAAATTTGAACTACACACCTACTCACTATTTTTATAAATGTATGAAATCCGCAATAGGGGTTAGTAGTTACCCCTTTACACATTACGTAACAGTACGTAACAATACCTGTGGCAGCAGGTGAGAGTACGCAATAGCACACAACAAAGCATCCAGTGAGCCATCATTCCATCACAGAGCACGTCATTTATATTACAAGCCGCGTGCCATCCTCGTATAATTAACCGAGATGTCCGCGTATGTCATCGACGTATAATCAACTGAACGATGCCAATCTTTTTATTTCAGGTAGACTCGCTGGCATTGGAGGAGCTGCCGCTGCGTCGTGGTGCCCGCGGCTTGCCCCAGAAGCTGAAGACGCAGGCCGGAAAGTTGCGTACCCGTCTGAAGAACATTCAACGACCGTCTTTCGCATTCGCAGACAAACCGAAGCCGGAGAAAGTGAAGTCAGCTGGAAGCGGGCGATCGGACAGGTCCAGGTCCGAGAAGAGACCCAGTCGAATGGACCGCATCAGATCGTCGTTCTCGGAACGTCCGCGATTCAGTCTGCCAAATCGTCCGAGATTTTCGTTGCCGGAACGGTCCAAGTTCCATCTACCGGAACGACCGAAGTTCAACCTGAAGAAGCCGAACATCCGGCTGCCGAACGCTCTGACTCGCGTGAAGAAGACGCCGTCCGATGAGCAGCCATCAACAGACTCTGTCGGTTCCCGCAGAAACATCTTCGACTTTGCAACGTACCCCCGCATCTTTGATAGAAAGTCCAAGACCAAGGCCGAGTACACGACATCCACGCCGAAGGACTCGCGAGCACAGTCTGCGGAGAACGCGACGTTCCCAAGAACACAGAAGAGAAGGACGAGTTGGGCCCAAAGGTTCGAGGAAACAACACCTTACATTGATGAAGACCGACCGGACGCGGAAGCGGCGGTGCACAGGTCTCGACCCTGGCGGCACCCTTCGATCGAGGAACCCAGGTTGTCCATCAGTATGACGGAAGAGGCTTTAGCCGCTTTACCCTGGGAGGAGAAACGGAGATTAGAGCAGATTAGATACATGGACTACGAAGAGTCTACTGAGAGGTCGGACCGTCAGGATGCTCCCCGATCGGAGACACCTAGAACCGAGGAGGAATCGTACGAGAGGGAACGAGTGGAGGCAGAGCCGAGGTTCAGGGGCGTGAAAGAGCATATAGAGGAGGTTGAGGAGGATTGGGTACCGGAGGAAGAGGCGGTTCCAGACTTCAGACCCATTCCACGATCGCGGTCCTTGGAAGAGGTACTGCGAACTAGACAGGAAGAACGTTACGAGGAATTTGAGATGGTCGATCCGAGGAGGTACGGGGTGCACAAGACGCCGTCGGAAGAGGAGGAAGAGGAGTACGACGACGAGATGGAAGAAGATGAGGAACACGAGCCCTCGTCTGCTCAATCAGACAGAGAGCAACAGAATTCTAGTGGCAGCTCCTGCGATCGGAGGCGTCGTGGTATCGTAGATGAGATTGACTTCGATATATACTTTGCTAGAGAGGCTGGAATCAGACCGGAGGATGTAAACCTTGGCAAATATCTGACGCACGAGATCAGGGAAGCCCTAGGAGCGAGCACCGGGAACGCGTTAGCGGACGAAGACATGGTACCCATTCCTCCGGAACGTTCTAACCGGAAACGAGCGTTGCTGAAGCGGAGAGAAGAGGAGTCGTTCGAAGAGAAACCGCCGATCAGGCCGCAAAGGGATCCGAATAGAGTCCGTAGAAGCGAATCTGCGGACGGTCAGTTCCGCGAGCGCACCAGAAGCGACTCTAGACACCGCGTGGTGTACCAGGCGGAGGGTCTCCAAGAGATCTGCCCGCCTGAGCCGTTGGATGATATCGTGGTGGTGAAACCGATACGCAGGAAGTCGAAGTCCTCCCAGCGCAGTCAGTCTCAGGGACCAATGGAACCGCCCCGACCACCTTCGCCAACGCCTCCTCCGCCTGTGGTTCCCACTCGTCGGAAACACTCGCGCAAGGATCCGTTTGCTACCGATGAAAGAAGGAACGGTGAGCCGTCTCCTATTTGTAATGGGCACAGAGGGTGGGTTGGAGCCGATGCAGCCCGGGAGAAATCGTTGCCGCCCACGACGTCCGATCAAATGTTGGCTGGGGATGAGGTGTACACCGCTGAGGATGTCCTAGCAGCCAGCGCTGAGAACATTGAAAGGCGCCTGCGAGAGGAGGAGGAGTACATACCGCCGGCACCTGTTCCACCGAAAAGGAGATCCAGGTCCAGAGGGACGTCCGTGGCTCAGGACGAGGACAGGACCTCGCATGGCGCTGAATCGTTACCGGAAGCTGGATACGTGGAAGAGGACATCCCTCCGGATGACATCGACTTTGGACGAGACTTGTCGGGTTATGCGATCATCGAGAAACGCGAGAAACCGCCCAGACCGCCGCCACCAAGGCGGAAAAAGGACAAGTTCGCTACGGCCCCGAAACCAGCCCCGCCAAAACGTCCTCTACGTGCTTATAGTACACTGGGTCCAGGGAGAACCAAGGACACCGAGATCCTGTCAGAAACTTTCGTTGTGGAACTGGAACCAGCCGAGTCCACGCCGTATATTGAGATAGACTCCGATGGCGGAGAGCACAAGGACCTCCGCAGCACGGAGGTGCTCAGCAAAATACAAGGACGACCACTACCAGCCCCGCCAAGGCCACCTAGAGTTAAGAAAGAGAAATCGCTCGATAGGTCCACGCCTCTCACTCAAGATTTCTCCATGGAAACCACAACAGCAACGCAAACAGACCCGTTGCCCGACGACATGATCATCGAAGAGGAGATCACCCAGGCGAAACTGGTTGTTGCGCCAGCCAGTTCCGGTTCTCAGATCATGGTGTCCACCGAGAGAATACCAACCCCGTCAGCTATGTCCGCGCCACCTGTTCCTCCTCTGCCGTTGCCTCAACGTTCGCGGAAAGAGGACAAGCCGGGTCCCGGCTACGATACTGTTTCACTGAAAGCTCCGTCCCCAATGAGAGAACTGGAAAGCTTCGAGGACAGACACCTGTCCGCGCCAGATTTAGAAGGAACCCGCGAGGCTATGTCGCGAGACGAAGAAGCATTGATACGGTCAATTCGTAACGCATTGTTGTCCGACGAGCCGGTCAGGATCAGCAATCTTGAAGTGGGAGATTTGAGAGTGGACCGACTAAGCGTGTCGCAGATAGATGCGAGCAAGATCGTCGCGTCTGAGGTTGACGCGTTGGTGATCACCGCATCCGAGTTGAAGAACATCGGAGGTGGACTGGAGGAGAGCTTATCTCCCTCGATCGTGAAGGAACTGATCGCTATAAGAAGCCACTTGGAGACTGTGGCCGCAGCTCGTGCTCAAGAGGACTCCGCAGGGAGAAAAACGGCCGTGGCAGAGACCAAGGCAGACATTCCCGTTACAGAGAGGCAGAGCGTTCCTCGGGAACCGGAGGATCGTGCGAGCACCCGTCAGCGAAGCCCCGAGGACACCGAACAACCGATGTCGATCGAGGATCAAAAGGTTGTTAACAGAGAGGTAGTCGAACCAAGGGACAATAAGTCATCCATAACACACACACTAACGGTCGCGCAAGTAGAGGTCAGGGAGTTGCCGGTAACACATCACACATTGACAGTCTCTCGTGTAGGACCGAGCGACGGAGCCATCCATAGTCCTAGCACACAATCATCCCCAGTCGTAGAGAACATCGAAGATAAGCCGTTACGAATTTCTGATTCAGAAACCCCCCTTTCTTTGAGCTCGGCCACTGCCAAGCGACCCATGGTGGAAGCACCCCGCCCGTCCCCCCTCTCGCCCACAGAGACCACGGAAGAGAAGATCATGGAGCCGACGACGGGGTTGGACCAATACGAAACAACAGAGTCGACACCGCCGCCAGAATTCGCGAGGCTAGCGGATCCCCGGGATAAGGAGAGCTCTCCCGACCAACCCCCGCAGCCAACACCCCGCAAGTCCAGGTCGCGATCGCCATCCCCCATCGATATTCCGAGAAGCAGACAAACTGCATCCCCCGTACGCTCGTTACCACCTGCAATTTCTGTCACACCCGACACACCTGACCCTGTGACGAGCCATGGGATCACGAGTCGCGAAATGCAGCCCCAACGCGCTGTCATCTCTTATTCCTCATACAGGGAGCTGTCCGATAGGGACAGTCACAGAGAATCCTCTATATCCCCTACACCCTCGTTCCCCATAGGCGGCACCCATTTGATCGCGTTCCCAGCGTCAGAAGTCCCAGCTCATTTCCTCTCTCTGGCGAATCAACGCGCACCTGCCGAGCCTAATGTCACTGACAGTATCAGGCAACTGGTGAGAGTCCTTCGGGTGGCTGTTTTGAAGGCGACCAAACGATTCGTGGATCATTTGTCATCCGTTGTGGGCGCCGACGAGGCCAGAGAGAAGATCCGCGAGGTAGAGTTGGTGTTATGCGGTCTGATGGTGTTGGTCGCGGGCCTGTTGATATTCTTCTTTACCAACTCGAGATCGGTGACGCACCATCATCACTGGGATTACTTCAACCCGCCCAAATAGCAGGAGTAATGCGGGAATGACCGCGGATATAGTACACGATCTCGAGAAACTGATGCGAGACAAGCGTGTTACTTGTCGAAACGAACGACAATTGTGAAAGGTACATCGTGATATCGTTGTGCAGGTTTGGTGACGTCGACAGTATATTATGGATACGAAGTCCCCGTGAATAGCTCTATGTTCTATATTTATTGAAATTCCTTATTCTTGTAAATCGATTTTATATATTAACGATCCAACCCTGTAAGAGAAAGCGTATGTAATAGAACTAGAACCACGATGAAATGGTAACAAAGAACGTTAGAAATTGGATAGATTCTTGACGAACAGCTTCGCCGACCGGATTTTCCTTCACTTAATGCGAACAGTCAATTGTTAAATATCATATCATACGACTAATGACAAAAAATACTTGATAATGCTACACATGATGACGTGTAACTGGTACCAGTGAGAACATGACGATTTCCAATATAATTTGTTACGAGAACACTTGTACTTAATGATTAAGAGCCACATATGTATAAAAACAGTATATGTTAATACAAGTACCTATTGCCGAAACCACAGACCTGTCGACCATTTTTCTTCTTTTTTTTTCAACACAAATCCTACAACATATTATATTTGGTGTATACAACCTAAATATTACACTGTCCAACACGTATTTCATGCTAGAACGTATAAAAAGAAAGTTAACCAGAGACTATAAGCAGTATAATAATCACTTGACTAGATGCCAATGTACGATATAAACGCAGTATCGAGAAAATTAAACAATATAGGAATAGAAAAAGATATTTCTGGAATTGTTATAAACATTAGAGACTATGTACAGTTTATTTTGAAAGTAGACTTAAACATTGTAACTGGATAATAACAACATCTTTCAACGAAAACTACAGGATCGAAAACATATTGTATTCACACGAAGAGATCTTCTTCGTATACTTTTAAGTCTCTCCTGTCTTTGTGTGCACTCTTCTGAGAGTAATTCGCTGCAATAGGTGACCACATCGAGCTGGATGTAACATCGTTCATAGGTTCTATTATAGGTTGTCTCCTTGCTAAAGACACTTTCAATTGAATAGAGGATACCATGCTACCATCCATTTCGCTTATTGCTCTTTCGGCTGCTTCAGATTTTTCGAACGTCACAAATCCTCTACTAAAAAGTAAAGGTACATAACGTTAGAATTCTGTATCATCTTATCCATTAAATTATCTGAATCCAAACTATACATACTTCTTCTCTGCTTCCATTGAAATATTTATTATATTTCCAAATGTTTGAAAGTGCTTCTTCAAGAAATCCTCTGATATTTTATAACCACAGACAAATATTGTATTTCCAACACGTGGTTTTGTCTCTTGTTTCAATGGCGACTGCACATCGCCGCTAGTACGATCTTCTGTGTCTTGTGCACTTACAAAACTATCGTACAAATCTTTAACTCTTGGTCGCACAGTTTCTGTTTCTTCCTCTTCCATTTGTGTTGCAGAAAATGGCTGATAAGAGCTAACCGTTTTCTCTGTGCTATTTAATTTTCTCACTAACCCACGTGGCCTCTTGAATGATTGTTCTGGTCTTTTAGGAGTCTTCGGAGCTGTGATTACTCCTGACTTTATCAGTTTTTTAGCAACTTCTCTGGCATCTCTTGCCTCCGTTGGTCGTTTCGGTGCTTGAGGCACCCGTTCTACTTCTTGTTTGGGTGATTTCAGGTCTTGCAGTGCTTTTTTCTTGAGAAATAAAAGAAAAACATTCAATCATTTTCTTCATAAATGCAAAATGATCCGCAGTCTAATTATCAAGAAATTCTAATGCATAAAGATCCGCAGTCTAATTATCAAAAAATTCAGTTTGTAAAAATAACCTGTTGCATACCTTCCTTTTAAGTTTGTTGTATTTTGCCTGCAACATCAGCTCTTCCTCCGTTAAATTTGACGGAAAATGTAAGTACACCATGTTTTGCATGTAACGAAGGCAAGTAAAATTTCTTATTTTTAGCACTAATGTTTATCAGAAAAAATTTGAATCTTTGTTCATGTACACCTTGACACTTCAACGCACATCGACATTTTTGTATCGTACATATAAATACCGTATCGCATTTCTCATTGTCGAACACGAATGAAAATCTTTCACAATATTCACAATACAAAGACTTGTGTTATAAATCGTATGCATATATGTATAAACACAATATAAGCATTGCGAGGGGAGAAACAAAAGCAAACATATGAGAGTGCTCACGCCCGGGTCTGAGTTGCGACCACTTTTTGGCACACTCACGCTTAGCACGGAACAGCTCCTATGCATACGGTAGAGCCCACTTTTACCACGAAACAGAGACCACACTGTTTTAACATGAAACAGAACCTTTACTAGCCTGTGGCATAAATCAGAACTAGTTTCAACCGATGCTTCGTGCGATATAACCACATATCGGAAATTGCTAAATGCGGTAATAATTCTAATAAATTTAATATTAATAAATATCTTTATTAGAAGAACGCGTGCGGAATTGACATAAAAAAGTGTAATAAAAACAACAATTGTAATTAAAATCACAATAAACATAATAAAAATAAAAATTTCAATTACAATTAAAATCACAATAAATCACGATAAATCAGAATAACTTTTTTAAGAATGGACCAAATGACTTCAATTTCTCTGTAAGGCTAGAAGAATTAGTTTAGTAAACGACGTATAAAAAAATGTTTCAAAAATGATGAGAAATGCGAAAAAAATAGTGAAAATTGATTTTTACTACTTCTTTAGCTGGGCCACCGACGTGATACTATTAAAGACTGCCAGCCTTACGGGAGTTGGTGTCACCCGAATATTTCGGTGTTCTCATACGCCCTCTTGAATGTATTCTAGCTGGAGTAAGAAATAGAAGGCCATCGACGTGATCTCGTCGTTGCAGAAGGCCACTAAGGAGATTCTCGTCGCGTCGGTAAGAAGGAAAATCGTCACGGAACCATATTGATGTGAATTGTTACATTCTGCACCGAACGTATTGCAGATATGGGCAAAAAATTCCTAGATGTATTAAGAAAGTAATGAATCATAATTTCAGGAAAATCAACAATTCCCACTTTAAATTTTGTATGAGATACCTCTATTTGTAATTTCAAAATATTTCGTAAACGAGAATTATTACCTTACACATTTTTATACATAAATGTTTCAAGAATCTGAGGGAACAGAAATATGTTGAAAAGACTTTACGGTAAAAGATTAGATGGCAAGGAGAGGTCAAGCGAGTGCTCGTTAACATCATTAATTAGCAAAAGGAATTGTTATAAACATTTGATTATAAACTCTAGCTAATGGAAATGTAAAAGGAAGGTGAATTATGGTTAACGATATAAAGTATATTTAACGAGAAATCAACGATACAGAAGGAAAAATAACAAAATGAGAAAATGAACAATGAATGATCGAACGAAACAAGATTTGATGAGTGTCAGTATGACAAGAATAAACGCACGAATACTTTGATATGTGTCAGTATGACCAGAATAATCGCAAGAGAGCGAGAGCGACAAGGTCTCTTTTACACCCGCGTGGGCCATCGGTTTTGGACGAATTACGGAGTGGAGACTTTGAAATTAAACGAGTAGGATCGCAGCAACGTTCGTTACGGTAATGACCTAATAAACGGTGCTGAGGAGGAGACAAAGGAATGGGTTAACGGAATTGGAGTAAGGAAAACATGATGCGATTGCCCACGAGACGATTTTACGAATTCGACGAACTGTCCGGCGAGGTTTACATCGACGGTCGATCACCTCGCCGGTTGTTGCCGAATTCGCACAGCTGACATTGCCGCGGCGATGAGGCAAAAACTCTAGTCCACGTTCTTTTGCCTCACCGGTGTCTATTGTACGAAATATACAGAAATTAAACGGCTCGGAATAGCCATGCAATTATAAGAAAACCGAATTGCAGGTTTACATTAACCAGCCAGGAATAATAAATTTATCTGTGAATTGTATTGAATAAATGAATGCGTGTGAATGTTCATAGTTTAAAAGTTATTCCATATCTCGAATACTATTAGCCACGTTTACTAAAAAATTAGGTGGTCAGATAGCTCAGGGATTGCATCGTTGTAAAATGGAATTGTTATAAACATTTGATTATAAACTCTAGCTAATGGAAATGTAAAAGGAGTAGAAGAGGAAGGTGTAACGAATTATGGTTAACGATATAAAATATATTTAACGAGAAATCAACGATACAGAAGGAAAAATAACAAAATGAGAAAATGAACAATGAATGATCGAACGAAACAAGATTTGATGAGTGTCAGTATGACAAGAATAAACGCACGAATACTTTGATATGTGTCAGTATGACCAGAATAATCGCAAGAGAGCGAGAGCGACAAGGTCTCTTTTACACCCGCGTGGGCCATCGGTTTTGGACGAATTACGGAGTGGAGACTTTGAAATTAAACGAGTAGGATCGCAGCAACGTTCGTTACGGTAATGACCTAATAAACGGTGCTGAGGAGGAGACAAAGGAATGGGTTAACGGAATTGGAGTAAGGAAAACATGATGCGATTGCCCACGAGACGATTTTACGAATTCGACGAACTGTCCGGCGAGGTTTACATCGACGGTCGATCACCTCGCCGGTTGTTGCCGAATTCGCACAGCTGACATTGCCGCGGCGATGAGGCAAAAACTCTAGTCCACGTTCTTATGCCTCACCGGTGTCTATTGTACGAAATATACAGAAATTAAACGGCTCGGAATCGCCTTGCAATTTATAAGTAAACCGGATTGCAGGTTTTCGAACATCATTAAACAGCCAGAAATAATATATTTATCTGTGAATTGTATTGAATAAATTAATGCGTGCGAATGTTCATAGTTTAAAAGTTATTTCGTATCTCGAATACTATTAGCCACTCTTACTAAAAAATTAGGTGGTCAGATAGCCAAGGGAAAGCATCGTTGTAAAATGGAATTGTTATAAACATTAACCAGATAGAAATAATAAATTTATGAATAATTGTCACGGCGATCGACGTCGATCGATATTCGGTGGGGTGGGGAGTGCCGCGCTAACTAGGCGAGAGCTCGCCGACACTCAGTCAGTCGGGCCGCGGGGACAGGCACGAGCGGTCGGGCTCCGGGACCACGAGGACCAGAAGGACCAGGGACCTACCAGTGGTGGACCAGAGGTGGACGGATGGACCAGCGGTCATCTGCAGCTACCCTGGCCTACCTCCACCACTCCAGTTTGGTCCTTCAACTGGTCATTCAACCAACACCGGTGAGTTTAATTACTATTCATATTTTTCAATACTTGCTTTGTCACAATTGTCGTCATGAGCTGGTTCTCATGTTGTTTTCGCACTCATGTGCAGAATTATAATTTCTCTTGTGAGCTGATTGTATTCGCACTCGTGTGCGGAGTTACAATTGCTCCCAAGAGCTAGTTCTCTTGTTGTTTTCGCACTCATGTGCACGATTGTAATTGCTCTTGTGAGCTGATTGTATTCGCACTCGTGTGCGGGGTTACAATTGCTCGCAAGAGCTAGTTCTCTTGTTGTTTTCGCACTCATGTGCAGGATTGTAATTGCTTTTGTGAGCTGATTGAATTCGCACTCGTGTGCGGCGTTACAATTGCTCTCAAGAGCCAGTTCTCTTGTTGTTTTCGTACTCATAGGCAGGATTATAATTGCTCTTGTGAGTTGATTGTATTCGCACTCGTGTGCGGGGTTACAATTGCTCTCAAGAGCTAGTTCTGCGGAACTTTCATAAGTCCATCTTTTAAAAATTTTCACAACATGTTTTAAATTGGTATTCCTCCGATCGGAGGTCCCTCAGGGGCTCACTCACGGATGGGGCCGTGAGTGAGTACGGGGAGTAGCGTCCCTGGGGCTACCCGAATCGCCTATAGGTCGCACTCTTGTGCACGATTATAATTGCTCTTGTGAGTTGATTGTATTCGCACTCGTGTGCGGCGTTACAATTGCTCTCAAGAGCCAGTTCTCTTGTTGTTTTCGTACTCATAGGCAGGAATATAATTGCTCTTGTGAGCTGATTGTATTCGCACTCGTGTGCGGCGTTACAATTGCTCTCAAGAGCCAGTTCTCTTGTTGT
>CM052316.1:18941591-19015363 GCA_028455605.1 Lasioglossum malachurum
TCGTGTGCGGCGTTACAATTGCTCTCAAGAGCCAGTTCTCTTGTTGTTTTCGTACTCATAGGCAGGATTATAATTGCTCTTGTGAGCTGATTGTATTCGCACTCGTGTGCGGGGTTACAATTGCTCGCAAGAGCTAGTTCTCTTGTTGCTTTCGCACTCTTGTGCACGATTATAATTGCTTTTGTGAGCTGATTGTATTCGCACTCGTGTGCGTGGTTACAATTGCTCGCAAGAGCTAGTTCTCTTGTTGTTTTCGCACTCATGTGCACGATTGTAATTGCTCTTGTGAGCTGATTGTATTCGCACTCGTGTGCGGGGTTACAATTGCTCGCAAGAGCTAGTTCTCTTGTTGTTTTCGCACTCATGTGCAGGATTGTAATTGCTCTTGTGAGCTGATTGTATTCGCACTCGTGTGCGTGGTTACAATTGCTCGCAAGAGCTAGTTCTCTTGTTGTTTTCGCACTCATGTGCAGGATTGTAATTGCTCTTGTGAGCTGATTGTATTCGCACTTGTGTGCGGGGTTACAATTCCTCGCAAGAGCTAGTTCTCTTGTTGCTTTCGCACTCTTGTGCACGATTATAATTGCTTTTGTGAGCTGATTGTATTCGCACTCGTGTGCGTGGTTACAATTGCTCGCAAGAGCTAGTTCTCTTGTTGTTTTCGCACTCATGTGCAGGATTGTAATTGCTCTTGTGAGCTGATTGTATTCGCACTCGTGTGCGTTATTTAGTTCTGTGTTCAACTGCATTGTTCCTAAATACGATTAGTCTATTCCAGCTAGATTGCAACAGCCGGCCGCCAGCGAAGACGACAGACCGAATGAAGAGGACACGCCATCGAAGAAGAAGAAGACTTCAGTGTATTTTTAAGTTAGTTATATTTAGTCTATATATGATAAGATTGTATACCACCGTTGCAAATATGTCGAGTAATTATTGCCGTAACTTCTCTTCGCTCGTTTTCTTGATGCCGACACAGCCCTCTGCTGTGTCGGACCTTGCTTGTATTTACCAGACCGGTTGGCGTCGGTATTCGGCGTCGATTCATTGAGAGGGGTGGTTCGTTGAGACCTGTTCACTCGTCTAGCCATGCTAGAGTGTCCTCTCTATCGGTAATTCTACCCGAGTTCCCTCAACGCTTTGCGTTGCCTGGGGACAGGTAGTTGCTTGGAGAAATGGGATATCGTTTGAACACTTCTCATGGCCATTTCTCTTGGTGAGGGCACGTCGGGTATCGGCTCTGGCCGGAGTTGGTTGCAAGCATTGTACGCGCCGCGTCACCTTCGAACCAGGGCCTTCTGCTCTGGTTCGCTCTTGTTTCTTACTTTGAAAGAATCAGAGCCTTCTGCCTGATTCGCGTTTGGCCCCTCGTGGATCGGAGACTTCTTCTCCGATTCACACCTTTTGCTCCGCGATAATTACTCGACATACTTGCGTAATTTAGTATAAGTCCGTCGTTGTAAGAAAGGGAGCCAGAAGGAATATTGCATTCGTTCTGACTCTCTTTCGGGTCTCTTGTGCAGCAACCTCCTCGTGGTGAGACCTGGGCAATGGGTATTATCCTCTATTTGGAAGAACTACTAGTGTCTTATGAATAGAGGATAATATCGAGCTAATAGCTGCATATTTAATAAATATGTTGATTTTCTATAAATTCTATTCCTGTACCTATTGTCTTCCATAACATTTTGCAATTTCACCTTCCTTCAGAACAAAATGTATGTATTATTCAAGCTGGTTCACCCCGCTCGAGATAGTATCTCGTCGGTGATAGTATTAGAAGGCAATTACAGAATGGGTAATGTGTGCATTCTACTATATCATTCTTCTTCTACTTGACGAGTATCTCGTCGGTGTTGGAACTTTTAACGATGTGGTACATCAGATCACTGTAAGTTCCACGTTATCCCCGCTCCCAGTCGTGCCCGCTTACTGGTATCGCTGAATAGCACAGGGGCAACAGGGGCTGGCAGTCTTTAATAGTATCTCGTCGGTGACAGGGGCTGGCAGTCTTTAATAGTATCTCGTGGGTGCTGCCAGCCTTACGGGAGTTGATGAGACGCAAATTTTCGCTGTCCTCTTTCGCCCTCTAGGATATATTCTGGCTCCAGTCAGAGAAACAGAAGGCCACCAACGGCATTTCGTCGGTGAAGAAGACCACTGAGAAGATTCTCGTCGCGAAAAATCGATGAGAAGGCAAATTATCACGAAACCATATCGATTATTATTAAATGTTACATTCTCCGCCATATTTCAGACGATGTTTTGGCACGATTTTGGCACTAATTAGAACTTTTAGCGGTGTGGTATATCAGATCACTGTAAGTTCCACGTTATCCCCGCGCCCAGTCGCGCCCGGTTACGCGTCTCGCTGAATAGCACAGGGGCTGGCAGTCTTTAACAGTATCTCGTCGGTGCCTTCTGTTTCTCTGTGGCTGGAAACAGAATATATCCTAGAAGGCGTAAGAGAACACCGAAATATTCGGGTGACACGAACTCGAACTCCCATAAGGCTGGTAATTTCTCGTCGGTGCAATCACCAACGAGCCAAATTAAACTCATACACTGGCGGCCTTAAGTTTTTTAAATATTTCCTCTGTTATAAATTGTACGTAACTTTTTGTCATAAATGCATAAAATCCGCTGTTTATTAATTATTAGCACAATTCAATTAAAAAAATATTTTAGCAACACATTTCTATCTTTCTATGATATAGGTTCCTTGCATATACATGCATATAATGCGCAAGTATATTAATCCTAATGTGTTCTATCACATATAACTATATAATTAAATGTGTTCTTAATATCGGCCAGACGGCGATTAGAGCTATTCTACACAGAAGCAATACAAATATAGATCGTGTTTGTAAGAATTTTTTGCGGCAGAATTTTCCTATGCAGTTGTAACTTCGTTGTGATTACTGTTGGCAATGTTTAAAACACCAGTATAATGTTCACGTCAAACATGTTTTCGTACCGTGTAATTACCAACTATGAATATCATGACATCTATATACAAAAATGAAATAATAATTTACATAATTATCTCTATTCGCAATTTCGAGTAACGTGCCTCGCAATAACAAATATCAAACATTCAAACTGTAAACTATATCGGATCGGTTGGCACGCCAGCGCATAGTGATCGCAATAAATGGCAAATTAAAATGAAAAAGCAAAGTGTTCAGCATACTTTCCGCGGTTTAAATGGCATTACTCATTTCCTGGAAGTTCTCACAAGATTTAATGCTTCTCATGTATGCATGTATATGTATGTGCATACATCGCACGGACAGATAATTTCCAACAAAACATGAATTCTTATCAACTCGCACCTCTGCTTCTACATTCATCGCTCGTAATATACGCTCATTATTGTATAGTTTTTAATTTGTTAGCTATTTAATCGGACTATGTATCCCTATCGATTATATTATAACTGACAACGATGTACGGGAATTGGGAAAGTCCAGCGATCATCCAGCGTTGCGGTTAGCGTTATATGCAGGAAGCCCCTCGAGTAGTAATCGATGCGTACTACTCCTACGATCGGCGTTACACAGCAAAGATTAATCAAACGATCCAGTAGAATTTCCAGCTGCAGGCGATGGAAAATCGTAGCAGAGTGGGGTGCCTGCGCTCGACGTTGGGTTGCGCGGACAGCAGTCTGTCTCCGTGACGAACCGCGGATAGATAAAATCGTCGATCGTATCCGCTGTTGGTCTGGTTCTCATCAAATCGGGTTTCCCTTATCGTCGTGCAACTCACGATTCCCTTACGGTAGTTCCCGAAGGACGTGCGCCTTTCGGAAGCTTCGTTCAGCAATTAAATCGAGCGACCTATCCCGAACAAGCTTCGAAGATTCCCTCCTCCATCGGCGACAGTCACCACGTCCTTCATGAAACTCATCGCACGTCACCGAGCAGTGACGTATACAGTTGTGAAACGACGGTGTGTGCAGACAGTGGAAAACGCTGTAGGATGTTATGACCACAGACCGACAGTAAATTCACGCGTAATTATTGTTAGACACGTTCCGAACGGTATCTCTCTCGTTCCAGCTCTTTGACTGGCCGGTTTCTTTTTATTTTTAACGCCATCGAGAGAGACCAGTTCGGGCTTCGGCAACGACCTTCGGGATGCGCGTGAACGTCACCGGCAGTAGCGTCCGCGACAGTGCCGTAGAATCGTGATGAGATTGTTAAGGTGTATCCCGTGATCGAGCTGTAATAATACGTGGGATCGACAACGTGCGAGTATTCGCGCGGTATGCGCGACCAGTTTGATAATAATTGTGCTATTTTTCTGATGATTCGCTGACCATTTTTTTTCCCGTGGAACAACGACGGAGATTCAAGGAGATGCCATGTTGCTAGAACCTGATGGTAGTCGGACGCTGACGAAGTGATCGTGGAGAACGGACGCGATGATTTGTGCGAGGTAATTTGCATTGAAATGAAATTAAATGAACGATCTGTCTAACCAACATGTGTTTCGTTATGTTTTCCAATAGTTGTTGCAATCTTTTCCTTCTTCCGTTATCATCTTTGTTATCGACCACATCGTCATCCGTACGTGCAGTGTATCCGACGCGTGGCAATTCAGTTCCGGAGTCTTTTAGTTTCGACAAACTCGGCGTCCATTTGTTGCGTAAAGCTCGCGGTACATACTCGGTGACCTCTGACTCCTGAAAATGAGATTAACATACTAGATCATGCTCCAAACAAGACGGTATAGGCTCTGCAAAGCAGCAAGTGGTTACGATTCGCGTTATCTTACAAGCAATTGCAGGTGTACCATGCTGTGAGTCATTGTTCAAATTCTATTTAGCGTCGAAAAAGAGTAATGGAATTGACTTAATTTTTCGTCGGACTTTCAAAACATTTGTATCTACGAAATTTTCGATTCAACCATAAGTCTAGCTGACGTATTCATGCCATAAGCCGCTAGACGAAACTCCGGTCGGAGTTTGTAACTTTCCAAATGAATTCTCGGACTGGGAAGTGTTACCGAGTTCTCGGAATATTCTCGATCGTTTACTGAACAATTTTTTTGTAACCTCTGGTATTTAGATCACGGAATCGGAAAACAATCTATTAGTATATGCGTTGTTTATAATAGAAATTGGAATAATGGAAGAGGCAAAATTGCTTCTTTCACAGCTGTGCAAGTTACACGGTACTGTTGTTTGTTAACGCAGTCGTGTCACGCATATATACCTCGTATGCAAAGTAGTCGAAAAGATACGCGAAATGTCCTAGAATGCTCAAGTACGGGCTGTGAGTAACACAAGCAATAGTATAGCTTATTGAACGTTTGTAGGAAGCGTTGCCCTATTGTGAAAGAATATCTTTTCTCAATGTAAAGGTCCACTGTAGAATTTCATATTATGAAAATTTCAAGCTTGATTTAACATTCAAATTTGTCAGGATTGAACTGTTTGTTAGTGCAATATTTTTATTGTAATACTTTTATTTGGAGCATCACACATAGCACATCAAAGACAATAAATAAATTTTCCAGAATCAGTATAGATCTTGTACTCCAGAAAAACTACTTTGAAGAAACTGAATGTATATGTATATGTTCACATACTCTAGTTTGCATAAAATTGATTTCATTTGCAATTTGATATCTTTCCATTATATTTACAACGGATATATATATGATAATAATATATAATATATATAACATTTTAATTAATGAAAATTATTCTCAATACTTTCTAGAAATAATCAGAGATCTTATTACACAAAAAACAGATTAAAATTAGATACCAAAGTATCAAATAACAACGCCCCCATGTATGCACGCATGCGTACTCGTGACTGATTATATTTTGCGTTGAAACGAAAAATAGCCATTGGGAATTCCTAATGTGAAAGTAAGCAGATACAGGTCACCAGATTTACGATCGGTATATTTTGACTACAAGATCGATGTGAATTCGGTTTCCACTCTGAAATCTATATTTACAGCGTCAGATAATAAGAAAGTTGCTACCACATTATACCATGTTAATTCCTAAAAATCATATTAACCGTCTTCTAACAATTAAATGTTTCTCGTTGGCAGGTTCAAATAATCCATTCATCTAAGAAAAAGAGAACCATTTCGTAAACCTAGTTTTCTTTCCTTAAAATCCTGATTGCACGGGGAGTGGTAATTTTGAGTACCGCTTTTAGTATAATGAATTTCATCCAACATTTGAAGCTAGCAAGCGGATGTAGGTTCGATTTGACCATCCATTAAACTCTGACTGGTGAGTTCACAGCTTTAGATTTATACTGCCATGATCGTTGAGTCTTCCGGAGAACCTGTGTCCTTATAAAATAATTATTATGACGAGTCACTATTTAAAAAATCCCGTCTAGTGATAAATGGTCGCCATTCAAAATTGTGTAGACTCAAGAAAAACAAATTAAATGTTGCTCTGATATTTGTCCTTGCACTCTAGTGCAGTATGCTTCGATTTTACTACAATTTCGAACCCGGAAGTCTCAACAGCTATAATGGCTGTGTAGATAGTCAGACAGCCTTCAGTGTATGCCAGATAGTCTTCGGATCTCCGATTAGCAGCAGAGTTTTAGCTCTGTCCTTTCCTAAAATATTTTATTTTTCGCGCAGTGCATTGGCATGGTGACATTGGTGCAGCAACATCAGCAAACAGAAGGGAACCAGTACCAAAAGGACCGAGACCCGTCCAACCGCACTACCGCAATTGAGTGTCACGAACCTGAAGTCTGTTGTGCCGAAACTACAAAGACCTCGAAAGAAACCGCTCTCGTTATCCATGGAGGTGATAGCCTCGCCAGTTCTTCTACGCAGTGCAGTGAGGTAGAAAACGACGATGAAGAAGAAGAAGAAGAAGAAGAAGAAGAAGAAGAAGACACGGATACCGAGGACGACGACTGGATACCGAATTTACCTGTGCCGGCAGTGCTTCAGCAACATCAACAAGTGACCACCGCGGATGGCAACTTGGTGTTGCCAAACGCTGACGCCTCAAACTTCGGTGATGTGCGCGTGAAAAACTCGTCTAACGTGCACCTCGGTAACAAAACGTTTTACAAGGGCCCGGTGACTATAAAGCAATTTGTTTACACGAATCCAGTTCCGATACAGGAGAATGGCGCCGCTATTAAGATCGACGGTGGTCCAAACACATCCGATTCCACGAATGCATCCAACGATACGCTCACTTTGCGACAAAAAGGTAATTATTATCATTGACATTAGATAAAGGTTGTTCTTTAGAATTTCTGTTTAGAACCGGGTCTCGCGTGATCCATACTAGCGACTATACAACAGTCAGAGACAAAAAGGTCACGCGAGGATTAAATACAGCATAATTATTTAAAAAATATGTTAATAAACTTCTGGTGAGTAAAGTATTAATATTAGGTGTCCAAACCCTATTGTTGATTCTTTACAAACAATTAGAACACACTCTACTCTCTAAAATGATCTCCATCATTTTCTATGCACTTTCTCCACTTTACAAGAAATGGTACTTCGATAAGGTTACAACATTTTTATTCAAAATAAAGTTGTAATTAATTAACTAGTGAGGGTCACGAATTAATTCGTACACCTACTATATTATACACCCAGTAAGCAAGCATGCTCGATTTTGGACTGGTATCTACGCGCGCATAAGTAGCGCATTCTACCGACAAAAAGACCGGGCAGATGCCCGGCAGCTTGTGTCGGGCGGAATCCAGGACTGAGCGGCTAACATTGTGCTCGAGCAGCTTCTGCCGGGGCCGGGCCGAGCAAAATCCAGGACCGAGTGGGCACATTTCCGGTCTTTCTGCCCGGCTTATGCGGCGTAGATACCCGTCCAAAATCGAGCATCCTATGCTTCGAGCAGCTTCGAGCAGCTTCGAGCAGTTTCGAGAGACGTTCAGCCAGTATAATGCCCGTTACCTGTTCGCCAGGCTGGGCTCGATTTCTGCTCAAGGCAGGCCTGGGACCTGGCTGACTGGGCATATACAATACACATTATCACAATGTGGAACGTAACTCATCTTCATGAATTTCATGTAATATAATATAATAATATACATATGTATAATCATGTACATAATGAAATAAAATATGTAGTATATAAAATATAAATTATTATATGTTATTAATTAAAATAATTAATAATATACAAGGTGTCCCAGCTAACTTGACCACCTTGAATAATATCTTTGTTGTTTTTAAAGATACGTCAAATGTCCGAAGGACAAAGTTGAACGGTAAAATGGGACTCATACGATACCAAAAAGATTTTTGTTCTTATGTAATTTTTTTTAGAGATATGAAGGTCACCTTCATTTTTTTAAATGGAATGAGGTATTTTTTAATACATCAATCGATCCAGCTGGACATTCGTAATAAAAAAGTACTAACTTATATATGTCGAAAAGTTAGTAGTTCAGGAGATATTTCAATTTAAATAACTCTAAAATACCATTGCGGTCGTACTAAGACGTTACAGAAGTAAGTAAACGCCAACGTCTTAGTATCGTATAGTATAATTTTTGGTATCGTATGAGCCCCATTTTACCGTTCAACTTTGTCCTTCAGACATTTGACGTATCTTTAAAAACAACAAAGATATTCAAGGTGGTCAAGTTAGCTGGGACACCCTGTACACAAAATAATATATAAATATATATATGCATATACATTATGTTCCACGATGTGATAACAAAACTTTATCTACGATTTCGATAAAAAAATACTTATCAAATCGCTGAATGCATTAACTTACAACAAAATTATCCAACTTACAACAAAAATGATGTTAGGTCTGTCGTCGACGAATCTCAAATTCTTCAGCCTTATTATATTATTGGTCTTCTCAGGAATTCGTGAACATGATTTTGCTGATGGCCTGGGAACCGTTAGCCATTTCGTGAAATGACTAAAACGAGTAAGGCACCACGCCTATAAATATATCTATATGTACTGTTATCAAAAGTAAATTCACCGTTAAGTGAGCGTAAAAATTCGACTGCATGTTTATTGACTCTTATCACATTTACCTTGACTACTTCACGATATTGTAGCTATTGTTTGCGTATTTGTTCAACGTTGTTAGCACAGCTATTTTTTAATTATGCATCCTGAACTATAATTACATTACTACTGTGTGTCATGCTGTATTATTATTTTCTGAGATTAAACGAAAAATGTCAATAGAAACTTGAATCGTAAATTTTCAATTTACGAAAAGTCCAATATGTTTACACCGAAAACAAAATATTATGAATTATACATTACAAATATTAGTTACAACATGCACTCGCAAAGCGAACATACTTTGTAAAACATATGATTTGATACGTACGTAAATGCGATTAAAAATAAATCAATACCGTAGATCTTATCAATCATGTTTCAACAGCTTGCTGAATGTTAGAGAGATTACCTAAATTGCTTATTATTGAATCGGCGAGCGTAAAACATGTGGGTCCGTGTTAATTAAACTTTTGTTTTATCAAATCCAGCGGCTTCTGCAATAATTGAATTTTTATCTCTGAATGATTGTTCGATGGGGTCGATAACAGATCAGAGGAAGTAACGATAGCTTACATCCTGTCGTAAAATCTCTGTGCCGAGGTATTAATTGATAAAACAATTGTGTGAGATCTTTAGTACTCTACCGTAACGGATCAAGGCAAATAGACGTTGGAGAGAACGCTAAAAATTTGATCTGGCCTAATTTTGTAAATACTATTTTTGTTTGGTGCACCAATACAATGTCTTGCAATTACAATTTTTGTATCAGTCGTCTTCGTGTCAGAATAAACCGTACGTATTTCACAATAATTGTATATTCTTGTATAATACGTAAACACATTCATCTAAATTATTATTATTATTATTACTATTTGAGCCAATAATTAAAAAATCACATATTTTACCATCTCCACGTATTTTTATTCTGACACAGATTGGTGGAACTGCTCGGGGCAAGATTGCAACACGATAATAGATTTGAATGAAACAGAGACAGAAGACACTGAACCAAGACATAAAAAATACCTAAAAAAGGGTTAATATTACGGATCTAAATAATTGTCTTCTAAGACTCTCTCTTTGACATATATTGCGAACAAATAAATTGCTAAATAATTGTGTGATGTTATTTTAGTGCTAAGTTGGTTATGGAGCTGGAGGTGCGCAGCGTTCACATGTGTTGTAACCATAATTCTCGCCCTTGTTGTGACCAGCGCTTGTGTGTACATCACGTATAATACTGCGGAAGACGTTGACGGAATTTCCGATAATCCGGCGAACACTTCTGTGCCCGAGGGTAATTATGCATATGTAATTTTCGTGTTCGACAATTATCTTTTGTTTCGAATTTCCACCGAAATCGTTGATATATACATTGAAGGTCCAATTGTGGGGAACATACGGTTCATTAGCCGAAACGAATGGGGTGCTCAACCGCCGTCGGAACCGCTCACGAAAATGAAACTTCCGGTACCGTACGTGATCATCAGTCATACAGCAACAGAGGGATGCACCTTGCAATCGGATTGCACGTATCGAGTGCGGTTCGCGCAAAGTTTTCATATCGAGTCTCGAAATTGGTCGGACATCAGCTACAATTTTCTGGCTGGCGGTGATGGGTACGTGTACGTTGGCCGAAACTGGGACTACATGGGCGCTCATGCTTTCGGCTTCAACAATGTCAGCATAGGCATCTCTTTCATCGGCACGTTCAACACTATCAGGCCGAACAAAAGGCAATTGTACGCTGTTCGAAAACTCATCGAGATAGGGGTAAAGAACAATAAAATCGCGCCCAATTACAAACTGTTAGGACACCGACAAGTCTCCGGGACCTTAAGCCCCGGTGATGTTTTGTACGGAATCATTCAAACGTGGCCCCATTGGTCGCCCGAACCATGAACAATTTTTTTTTGCTACTTTGTGATACATTTGAATTTTACACGATTTTTTTCTCGATTAGAGTCTCGTCTAAGCTTTACGCGACCATTGGAATCTACACGGACGAAACGATACTTATTTAATGGAGGTGTGCCAGTGCCAGTACTAACGAAAATTTTTCTCAAAATATATCTAAATTTTTTAGAATATTCGGGAATCCGAAATTTTCTATTTACAATCGGGTTCTAACCCGATCCGTCTCGCCCACACATCGTGTACCGGACATATTCGAATTCTCGCACACTTCTATTATTTAACGATTCTTATATCTTTTGTATAACAATCGGTATCTCTTGTTTTGAGATAGCGGAATTGTCCGTCGAATGATCAAAATCTCACGCTACAAAGATTTGTTTTGTAGGTTAAGTTAAGACGAGTAAGGATTTCACATTCTCGATAACAAATGTGATGTATAAATATTCTCATAGGATACTGATAATTACTATACCTTATAAATAATTTTGTATGTATACCATTCAAGAAATGTTACAAATAATATTGTATATATTGTAAAGACATAAAAAGAATGATAAGATAAATACCAAGGATTGTGTAACTTTAATCGTGAAACAGAATGCACAATTACATCTCCGGTCTTGTTGGGATATAATTTCTAATGTACAATAAATGTGTAAATATTTTGTATCAAGATTGAATCATATATCGTGTAAATAAATACATGTCTTTTTCCATTAAATACATGATACATGATGTGCCACGCCACGGAAAAAGTAGTTCGATGTTTATTATCCATTTTGAAAGAGGGCGCTTTATTTCGGCGTCGTAATACCTTTAGTCTTGTTTCCAACGATTATTCGTTTTAATAAGATGTGTTGCGGAATACGAGCAACACTGATGCGTGTAGTCGAAAATAATTGATTGCGGAACACGTATTGCTTAAAGCAACTGTTACCATACGATATCCTTAAAGGAAGTAAACATAAAGCGTACTCAAGAATCGAGGATTTTTACAGATTTTTGAATAATTTTCCGTATTCCATGTCAATATGATATCATCGTCCGACGAGGAAACCGTGTACGAATCTACAGTTTCGAGGATAGCCATTTTGGCGGGTGACGTGTTTGCATGCCGAGTATTGACAGCCATAACATAAATGACCGACGTTATGCGTAATATGGCGATAATCGGTTTCCCGTTGCTTGGAGGGGAAAGAATGTGGTAGTCGATTGCCTGTGTGAGAAGAAGACATGACGCGATATTTCACGATGGTGGAAAATATTAATGAATTTGTATACCGCCGGATGGTAAACAGAAGAAAGGCCGCGTATAATTTTCAGCTGCGCTAGGGGGGGGCAATGCACCATGGGAACAATTTGCGACAGGCGCATGCGCAGATCAGTTTACAGTTGGAGCTTGGAAGAAAATGGCGTCAGCTAAGTTTCTGGAGGAAGCTCTGAGCACGGACGTCGATGAATCCGCAGTGAACGCGATAGTGGGCTCTCTTGAAACGCAACTGGTAACATCGACGCCGGCTGTCTCTGGTCATCAAGTAAGTTCTGCGTCAGTCAGCCAGCAGAATCATCAGGTGAACAGTGGTATTTCGAACGGGGGCACCATCACCGCGGTACAGCCACAGAAACATGGGGTTTCGAACGGCGGCGGTGCTACTACAGTGAATAGTCTGATGACTCAAGAAGTTACGAAGTCCATTACCACGAGCACTCTTCTGCCAGTAAACGTGGTTACCTCAAACACAGTGGCGCCACAGGTTACTACACAACAGCAGCAACAGCATACACAATCAGCAGTTCCCCCTGCTGCTTATATCAATCAAGTTACTACAAATCAGGTGACCAGTAATCAAACAACACATATACCAAGCCTTACTAAAGCACACGAGCCTGTTAAGATTATTTACCCAACTGTTGGCCAAGTAATAGCAACAACGGGGGTGGCAAATGTCAATAATAAACTTTCCTTTCCTGCACAAACTGTTGGACAACTAGCCAATGGTACTTTGGGATTAACGTCACAGGCAGTGTTACAGACAACATCAAATGTTGTTACCAATGTTAGCTCTGTTAGTGAAACGGGTAGTCAAACAGTGGCTAGTGTGAATAAGCCGACAGGTACAGCTTTAGTGATAAAGACTAGTGTAGCACCCAGTGGCATGGTTTCCGTTCCAATGTCTGTTCCTGTTTCTGTCGCTGGCAATCCTGTCAGCACAGCATTACAGGCTAAAGCTGGAGTTACATCCACCATAGTACCTAGTAATGTGCAAATTCTTAATGTTAATGCAATGCGTCCTGGCACACCAGTGGCAGGGCAGCAAGGAGGAAAACAAGTTGCATCCAGAGTAGTTATCGGTCAACATATGATTGGAACAAGACCTGGAGCTCCAGGGGTAAGATATCCATAACTTATAAATAGACCATGGGTCTTTATGCAAAATAAACACTTTCTGTGTTGTCCACAGGAAGATGGCACAGAAAAACTTGTAGGTATTTGCACCTCAACACCTGATATCTATACTTCGCATTAAAAGTATTTCACAACATACTTCACAAAACAAACAAACATATAAAGTCCAACTCTCCAGAACCCTATGTCCCTACTTCATTGGTATTAAGAGTAGGGTCTCGAAGATCCCCTATTGCCTCCAGCACCCAAAATTTGTGCCATCTTCTTGCAGACGAAGAATACACGTAACATATTTTATATACATGTTGTTTTTTAAATTTAATATACCTTTCTATATTTCTAGATAACATTACAAACACTGCATGGTCTTCAACCTGGAACTCAGGGCCATATATTACTAAAAACAGAAACTGGGCAGTTTCAACTAATTAGGGTAGGACCACCACCAACTGCAGGTACACCTGCCGGTACCGCAGTTACACCAAATAGTATAGCAGGAAATGCAGTGGTTGCTGCACCATCTCCGGGCACTACCTATCGCTTAGCCTCAGTGCCGGCTGTAAGTAGGCTGAACACACAGTTCACTGGCCCACCACTCGCCACGTTAAGAAAAACGGTTCAGGTGACGCACTCTTATACCTCTTACAAGACTCGATGTAGCGCTGTAGTAGACTAGTTTGTGACATTAGTTGGAATGGTTTTATTGGTAAGGCTATGTATTATGTTATATTCTTTTTAGTCCGTATTCATTTTCGATCTTATTGAAACTTTCTTTGAATTGTAATTTGATTTTAATGCATACCATTTCTTGTTTGATTTAAACAATTGTTAACGCGTACTGCACCTGATATATGCAACAGATACAATTTTGTATTAGTTTTTCCATTATCCACGAGAATTTCACAATAATTCTTGTACTTGATACTAAATCTTCTGTTGACATGAATGGATGAAAGGTTTTCTGTAGTATACAGTGTTTTGTTTTCTTATTGGCTTATTTGCTGGGATGCCTTTTTAATGTAGAGTTTCTAAGTTTTTTCAAAAGTGCAATTGTTTTAAAGTCTACAAACTTTATCATATATACACACGTTGCATGTTATATTGGTTAAGGGTGTTCTAAGGAACTCTTCGAAAAAATTGAGTTTTATAATACATAAAACACAAAATTTTAGTATTTCAATCATTGCAAAATTATTATAAGAAATAAAGAGGTTTTTTAAATAAATTACCTAGTCAAAGAAATATTTACTTAAATAATATAAAAGCAATTGCTTATAAAGAATATGATTTTTATATTTTAATTTTTCATTAAGTTCTTACAAAAACAACAATATTTACACATTGAGTGTATAAAATTATACATTTGGTATAAATGTTGGTCTTTAATAAATATGTAAAATACTTTGTAAAAGTAAAAATCACGGATTTAAGCAGTTATTATAAAATATTCCGAGTCTGTACAAGGTACAAGTGCGTCTTTAATATGTAACATAATTATTTGTTAAAATCAGTTCACTATAATCATTAATAATGTCATTGTAATAATTTATTTTAAAGTATTAAAATTGGTTAAAAATGGTTAACACTCGGATTCTCTTCTTCGACGAGTCTGAAGTTCAGCATGCATATAGATTATATGTAGACAATCTTATTAGCAGGACTATAGATTTGAATAATACTACAAGTATTTCTATAGACATTAAAAAAAAAGTGCATGTGGGAAATTTTTACTACATTTAGTCGTGTTTGTTTAATACTGAGCTTCAGAACTATGCACAATGTAATTTTCTTCGACTCTGAATGACACTTGCGATAAGCATTATCTTTGTTTGAAGTACCAATAGTGCTTATGCGTCTGGTAAAAAGATATTTATTAAAAAGAAGATTACATATATGCAGACAAAGCTATACTGAATATTAGAGTTTTCGAATCTATAAAAATCAGAAGCGTTCATCTTCAAGGGGAAAGCATGGCATAAATTAAGTCGCGAATGTCATGTTATAATATGAAATTTGTAGTTTATATTTTATTTTTGGCAGTGCCGCAAAGTGCTTGCAATTTTGAGTGACATTGCGATTTTATAAGTTTAATAAAACGCGATGAAAATGGTCGCAATGACGTTTTGAGGAAAATTGTAAAATGTTTTTAAACTTATAGCATCTGTTTTTTATTCATTAAAATAGACTGTGGCTGCGACTATTACAACAGGAACTACTACTCCAGTGACAGTAACTGCTGCTGCCACGACAGCACCTACCCCACCTGCTGCTGCTGTTCAGACAGTTCAGACACCTGCACCTGTATGTATTACATACACTTAGTTACTAAATATTGCTAAGTAAATTATGATAGCTAATTGACCATTTATGCAATGCCATTGGTACTGTGTACATATTTAATATTCGTATATTTTGCTTTTTTGTTTTTAGCGTCAAACTACAGATAATACCAAAGAAAAGTGCCGTAAATTTTTAGCGAACTTATTAGAGTTGTCTAGTCGAGAACCTAAAGCAGTGGAGCGAAATGTTCGAACTTTGATACAAGAGTTAATCGATACTAAAGTCGAACCCGAGGAATTCTGTGATAGACTTGAACGATTGTTAAACGCGTCACCTCAACCATGCCTGATTGGATTCCTCAAAAAGAGCCTGCCACTTTTACGGCAATCGCTTGTTACAAAAGAATTAGTTATAGAAGGTATAAAACCTCCTCCAGCCAACGTTGTTTTCCCCGTGACGTCTGCCACTCCTGTCGTAACACAGGTGAGGATACTTGTCTAATTACATATTAATATAATGAGTGTGCCTTACGTAGTTCACAGTACGTAACACGTAGTTCGCTTTAATGAGGTTAAGAGTATGCTATAATTTAGACCATTTGCTAGATATATGTCTCACATAAAATGTTTTATAACGCAATGTAGCAGAATCAGATTAGACCAACCATTGCTGTGACAGCAGCTACAATCCCTGTAACCGCAGTTACTGCGACCACGCAAATAAGAGTAATGACTCCAATACCTGCAGCTACAACCACTGTCCCTAGACCTGCTCAGCCAGTTCAGCAAAGGCTGGTAAGATACATCAATTTTAACGATCCTTGAAAAATAACGTTCATAATGTATGGCACCGCCAGTGTTTATGTAGACGAACAAGAAGTATTATGAATATAGCAGTGTAATAACTGGTTCTATTTAAAAAAAACACAATCGATTTTAAAATTCTCGATGATGTACTGTTAAAAGAAATGATTACTGTTTTTTAATATAATCTTTATTCGAAACATTTAAAAAAATACTAACATATCGACATCATATCCATTCCTACTAAGCAACAGAGCAGAATAAAGGTCGTTTTGTTTAAAACCGGTATGATTTTGATACCAATATTGCATTAATAACGTCCTGGAAAATCGGTAACGACTGGATACCATATTAGACTGGTCTAATACCGATATTTTACATTTCGCTGGAAGTCTCCACTGTAAATGCATTAACACTTACAGAAGATGGCGCCTGATAGTCTTCATACTCGCAATTAATACTAGGGAAACAATGCGCGGTGTCTTTCCTTCTCCTGTATTGCTTCTGTGACAAGTCATAAAAGATAGCACGTGTTTTTAGATACGACCTGTCACAACAGTAGTTCGTAGCCCTGCAGCGTATACTGTGAAGTCAACTGTAGCGGTAGGCGGAATCCGACCTACTGCTCCCACAGTCCAAAAACCACCTGTTACCACAACAGTTGTTAAAACCATTACAACTACAACACAAGGCAAAACAGTTAACACAACCACTACTGTTAATAAAGCCGTAGTGCCTTCTTTTATTCCAAAGCCAACTACTAAGGAGAAAGAGAAAAAGACATTTTCATCTGCAGGATACACGTGAGTATCTTCTGTAGCGCCACAGCTCTACGCAGTGATTGGTTTCTAAAATTAAAACGAAACCTATGGTAACAGGGGAGATGACGATATCAACGATGTGGCGGCTATGGGTGGTGTTAATCTCGCAGAGGAATCTCAAAGGATTCTCGGGTCTACAGAATTCGTTGGAACACAAATAAGATCCTGTAAAGATGAAGTATTTTTACATATGACACCATTACAGCAAAGAATTAAACAAATTGGTAATTGTTCAATAGTGAATTTCCATTTAAATACACGATATGTCGTATGAGCATCATGTTCAAATCACATGCTTATTTTGTAGTTTCTAATTATGGGTTAGAAGAACCTAATCAAGAAGTTGCGGCGTTAATTTCCCACGCTGCACAAGAAAGGTTAAAGAATTTAGTAGAAAAATTAGCAGTAATCGCGGAACACAGGATAGATTTGATAAAGGTGAACCTTTAAAATTGATTTAAAGCAGACTGAACAGACTGTGGATCTTTATGCATTTATACCTCAGAACAAATCTCAGCGAATTCGTACAATACAAGATTCCATAGGGCTTCATGCAGCTTTACGTTATTTTTAATTTACCGAAAACTAACAAAGTAGGGAGCAACATTTTATTTATCTTCAGGTTCTATAAATTCTATCCCTGAATCTGGTCATTTGGATAAACATCTACAGTCTAATCATCGGCAATACTTTCGGAATAGTGCGAGATCGTGTTACATTTCTGTAAAATGAATCATGTTGTTTATAGGTGGATCCGCGTTATGAAGTAACGCAGGATGTCAGGGCACAGTTAAAATTCTTGGAAGATTTAGACAAAGTTGAACGTAGGAGACACGAGGAACAGGAAAGGGAGTTACTCTTACGCGCGGCGAAAAGTCGCGCAAAAACAGAGGATCCGGAGCAAGCTAAACTCAAGGCGAAAGCTAAAGAGGTATTTGTCCGGATCGTAGAAATCTGCGAGAACCCAAAAATGTCGAGTCTGGACGGACCGGAAATTCCAAGATTTTCGAGAACCCAACTCGTCTCAACCCGATACCTTTCCAACCCGTCCGGACCATTGGGTACCCATTTTCGGGTTTTCGCACACCTCTAGTAAATCGAGGAACACTCTGTTGTAGAGAAGTTCGTTTATTGCAACGATTTTTTGTTGTAGATGCAACGCGCCGAAATGGAAGAATTAAGGCAAAGAGAAGCAAACCTAACAGCTTTACAAGCGATCGGTCCACGTAAAAAGCCTAAACTCGATGTAGGAGGGTCGGCCAGTAGTCCGGGAAGTAATTCCGGTTTGAACACATCGTCGACCGGTATTAATAGGCAGATGCCGATGAGACCACGGTTGAAGAGGGTGAACTTCAGAGACTTAATGTTCCTTCTTGAACAAGAGAAAGAAACGTGTAGGAGCACAACGCTGTATAAATCGTATTTGAAGTGATGTTCTGTGAAGGGCAGGAACTTCAGTGACCCGCCCGATATCTGGCGCCCTACCTGCATGATGGTCTCGTGTGAGCTGGCCTCAATGGACCTTGATGGATCATGCGACGTCGGTGTACGTTGCTTTGTACAGTGTTTCATAAGTTGCATACAATGAAGTTCATTGCGAATCACGTCGGGATTCCACATACATTCAGAATAAGATTATTTCTACCATGTCGATAAGCTTCCCTACTGTAAATGACTGAAAGTTTTTTAAATGTAATATAAATAGATTGTTCTTTATTTTTCAACACGAAAAAATACTACATCAGTGAGGATAAGAAGAAAAGCAATGTGTATGAGCACATATGCCTGATGTTCAGTCTTTGGGTAGTCTCATTATGGCGAGAATGTTGTGTGACCATATATAAATATTGTTATATGGTGTATGTGTGCATGGTACGCAGAATGAATGCGTTGTACATTGTCATTTATGTATATGCCCGCTGCATTGTAACACTTGACCTATACTTTTGGACACTGTAGCGCTAGTGTAAAGGAGTGCAGGTTTTGTTATCATAGTAAAATCGTATTTTTGCAAATTGTATTGTAATTAATATACTGTGAGAGCACACTGTCCAAAAAGTATGGAATAATTTGTACAATACCTTACACATTAAAGAAAAAAAAAAATACTACTAAATAGTGATAATTTCAATGTTGGTACAACAAAATATAGCTACTCTCCACCATAATGATGGAATTGTTATCAGTATATTATGTTGTAATCTACATTTTCAGTGTTTATAAAAGAATTAGCTGTTACGTTTTTTATTAAAGAAATATTTACAAAAGTACAGAATTACGGATATTTTTTCGATCGATGTTAATTTAATTATTTATATTTCCTCGTCGAAATTGGTGCAGTTCTTTACTGTATGATTATTAAAAAAAAAACAAAGTGTGCTTCGCATATATATACATGTATATATATGTGTATATATGTTTATAATATATATATTATACGTATATGTATTTAATATATATATATTATATATACATATATGTATACCTATACAAAATTATTTATATATATACACCCACACTCATGTGTATATATTATATATAAATAATCGGATTGAAAGATGAAGAAGAAAGGGAAAAAAAGATGAGAATTCAAAGCGTGTACCTGATTTATAAGTGTAAAAGAATTTGCTGCAGATGTACGTGGGTGCCTATTATCGTACAGAGTAATAATTGAAAATGAAAAGAAGATAACGATCTTTCCTAATCTGCTCATTAGATGAGCGTCTTAACGTAACACGTGCCCAACTGAGAGCTTTTTCGTTGCAACAGAAAAAATGGATCACAATATATACCACTACCCGTGTATATACCTGTTGATGCGATAAAGATACCGATTTATAGAAAATATCAAAATATCTGAGGTATGCGTAAATGTATCATTTATTGCGTGTTTAGACTTTTTCAGTTTCTCATTAGTGCATCATTAAACAGTTCAGACGACCTTGATTGTAACAGCTTCTATTTCTTATCTATGGGAATATATGGCTCCGTGCGTTCATTTTCCACACGATTTTCCATACGAACATCATTCAAATTCGACAACGGGAGAAGTCACGAATTAACGTTCATTTTTCTATAGTCTGTAATATAAATAACTTGAGAGACAATGCAAAAACCAAAAAAAAAAAGAAAACTAGAAAAAAAACTTTTTCTATTGAAACACCACCGTTGTGGTTCGGACCGAAGTTCCAGAAACGATTCGAGACCGAGTTACGGCCATTTATTTTTGCTCGGCAGACAGCTGGAAAATATGAGGCGTTACATCAGATTAACCAATTGTAAGAGAAACAGAGAACGGTAGAAGACAAGAGTTTTTCCGAGAGAAATGCGTGTCGTCAATGGTAATCTGGATTAACCACCCGTTCACCGATCGAATTTTTCTTCGTGCTTCCACGTTCGCAGGAGAGCACGATTTCAAACGAATTTCCTGACCGGCGTTGACGATTACTTATTGCACAGGGCACGTACACCTGTGAGTCTTCTGATGTAAATATATTAAAAGAGCGAGAGCGTGCGTGCGAGCGATCGAGTGAGAGAGCGAGAGAAAGAAAGAAGTTAAAGAGAGGAGCGAGTCTATGTAACGTTTCAGTTACAAATTACGGTGAGACGTAACTGCTTCAACGGTTCAATATTTAATTTAGGAAAAAAAAAACAAACAAAAAGGAGGAAAGAAAGAGTTATAAATACGCGCACAAGACTGATGAATATGTAAAAAAAAAAGAGAGAAATCGAAAAGAAACAAAAATCTATTAAGTTGTACTGAACTTATTATCATTGAATATGCGTAGAGCGTCGATTAATTGCGTGACAAGTCAGTACAAAACAAATTGGGAATAATTTAGTAGGTGCGAGGGTATATTTGCAATATTGATCTCAGCTAGGATTCTATTTGTTATAGCGTGCACCGAGAGGAGCGATTGCCTTTTTATATAAACGCGATTGATACGATAAGTCCCTTTCTTTTCCTTGAAATTAGAACGTGAGCCTGAAAGAAGGATAGAGAGAAATGGAAAAAGAACATTGTAAACGCGGATCGTTGAAGCAAAATTATTGGAGTAAATTGTAAATACTATTCACTTTTTTTTTTCTTAGTAGCAGTGTATAATTTCATCGTCCGAAAGGCGCACATACCATTACTTGTACCATACTCATTGCCGCGCACTTCACATGTACGAAAAGAAAAAAATTTTTACTTAGCTGCGTGTTCCTCTTCACGACGATGATGATGATGATAATGATGATGATGATGACGATAACGACGATCGGGGACGGTCATCGGTCCTTTTTTTTCTACGAGAACTCTACGAGAGAAAGCAAATCGAGACGCGCGAGTTAGATTTATGATAAATCTCCATACTGCCACTAGGTGGGATTATTAATATAAATATAAAATAGAGGAATGTGTAAAGAAATGGAAAGAAAATCAACAAGAAAAAACTAATGGTACATAGCAGTTTTGGTACAGTATGATATTTTTACAAATTGTAATCGGATAAGCCGTAACCGAAAGATAATAAAACAGAAGAATAAGATACACCAAAGAATAGCTCGAATCTTTTTTTTATAATTATCTAATTCTTAGGCTTTTTGTGTTCTTCATTTCGTTCGAGACGTGCGACGCCAACTCGCATCCATTAATTTTATTGATAGCGACCATGTTTTTCGTTCGTTCTATTCCTATCTAGTTCTACGTTAGGCGTAACCATCGTCACGATACTATCGTGCCCACAAAGTGTCCGGCAGGTAGTGTACCTACAAAATTAAACGATAAAAGTGATGAAAGTAAACGATATCTGAGTAAACATTATTCCCTATCGCTTTCTTTTGCATCCGTTATTCACGATACACGAGGCTTTGCAAAGTATCAAAAAAAAGCCTTAAAGATAGATTAAAATCTCTATCGAGACACTGGTTTAAGAAAATCGAAATTTATTTTAGACAAGATCCAGTTCGTCTGGCTATCGCATAAATAAAACTGGGACAAAGACGGAAAGTGCAAATTTATGTTTATCAGCTTTAGTTTCGTCATTATTCTTTTTAATGAGGAATTGTTTAACAAAACCTTATTTTGATCAGAATAGATGAAGTTTGTGAATATATTAATTCAAAGACAAAATCAAAGTTTTTAATTTTTCAAGTCCGTACACATTTTTTGGTAACGTCTACATTGATATTTTTTAAGAAAACATGATGAGTACTCTGAGTTCTGAGTTCCATTTAAAGAATTAATACGTTTTTCAGTTTTGCAAAGAGTAAAGAGAAGTTGTAAAGCGGAAGTTGTTCATAAAATGTATTACGTAACGCAAGTAGTTTGAGCGATATCATGTTGATTACATATCGTCTGAGCTGATTCTCCGCCCGGTAACTGCAATTGAACCCGTTAACCAAACGATTTTTCGATTACGAACGCGGGACTGGCACCATACAGACGAATGAAATCTACCTAGCAAAAATACTACCGCAGTAAACGTGGATGAAATATGGTTTACATTGATGTATACAAATTATAATTAATTGACCAAAGAAAAGAATGGAAATGCATGAAAAGTAAAATAGAATGCGATCGACGAGTTCATTCATTTTTCTCGAGTAAAAGTTTTTCAAACTGTCCACTTCAGTGATCTAGAAAAAAATGCAGAAATATGAGATACAGTTTATCGTTACCTGGATCCCATGATCATATATTTAATATAGCAGCACATTTCACGTATAAATTGCACGCCGAAGATTAATATCGAAAAGCAAAGGTTTATAAAGATCTTCAAACTTTTTTCTTTTGTAAATTTAATCATCTACTTAATGACCAAATCGACGTTTTATTATATTCATTATCTCGCGTTCATGCAACTGTAACAAACAGATACTTATTATAGAGTTCACGGTAGAGTTATCTTAAAAATGGATGGCAAGTTTCGAAGGAGCGTGCAGTAGTCTCTCGTACAACGCGATCGAAAGAATTGTTTAAAACGATACTGTACACATGTACTTTATGTGGCACAGTAAATGTACAGTAAATTTAAAACAAGATAATCTTTCAACTAGACTGTACACTTACTCCCATAGAGAATGCATGTGTATACTATTTTGTACAGGAGTATAGAAATACAGTTATTTGGTGTTGTTTCAGAGAAGAACGAATCGGAAGACGACAAATCCGATGCGGAGGTTTCCCCGGATCATTTCATAAGTTTCATAATCATCTCATACGTTTCAAATTTAATAATCTCCGTGTAGCGTGGGCACAAAGGCTGATGGTGCCTCAAAGAAATTTCGCCGGTCGAGTGTTCGCGTAGACAATAGTAGCGTGACGGTGATATCCTCGAATTTCAAGCCCGTCTTCGTTGTTGACGCCAAAGGCTACTTCGCCTCGCGTCGTGTATTGAAGGACCTGGGACCGAGGTGGCCCCGGGGTGATCCAGAAATGGAATATAATCAAGCCAGCGCTCGACGGAGACGGAGAACGCGCTGAGAGTCGTGTAGTAAAATGTGCAATAGGGAGGAAGGAGCAAGAGTATGGAGAGGGAGGTTTCAGAGACGAATGGACGAGAGAAAGGATAGAAGAAGAACTGCGAACTGAGAATGAGCGAAGGGATGGCCGCGCTGTGATAGGGTAGCCAGGTAATTCCTGGCGATTTTTTAAATTAAATAGTACTATCTCAGGTTGAATATAATAATAATTGGATCGAAAGGATCGACTTTTTACCGTCTTCATGCCAATGTCTTCAACACTGAACAAGAATTGGAAACGCTGATCCTTGATGATAGGGTAGCCAGGTGATTCCGGGTGAATTTTTTCTAACTAAGTAGTACTATCTTAGGTTGAATATAACAAATTTCATACTTTAATTTCGTAGCTTTGTGCCAATGTCTTTGATAGTGAACAAGGATTGGAAACACTAACCCCTGAAGATGCCATGAAAGGGTAGCAAGCAGGATCCTGGCGATTTTTTAAACTAAACGGTACTACTTCAGATCGAATATAATCAATTACGTATCGAGATGCGTAAAGTGAGCTAGAACTTCGAAAAGAAGGAAAGGATAACGTGAAATGAAACGTAGAAAAATTTTGTTAACGATCGCATTTTTCAAACGCCTGCGAATACGTTAATTTAACGAATCGAGCGAATCCTTTTGCCCACGTATTCTACAACACGCGCACTTAAAGAGAATACAAAAGGAAGAAAACCGATTTTTTGGAAAACCGTAAAACCACCTTAACCCTTATGTTAATAACGAACATTTTTCTACGATATTCAATGATGTACTTTATAGTTTCAATCATGCATGCTTTATGCCTTAAATGTAAATTACTCTGTGGTTATTCGAGAGCATAAAAATCAACAATAATTTTGCTGTACGTCCAGAAAAATATGTAAGAAAAACAAATTGACAATGGATGGCTAGGTATCCGGTTATTGACACGAGGTTTAAGGGTAAATGGTAGTGAGTGTCATGTAACTGCGTTCGGTAGTTCGGTACGCATCGACGCGATAGGAGAGAAGCAGGAAACGACGAGATAGAGTGATTCTGAGGAAGAAGCGCGGAGGGTTGCTGGTGGAAAGAGGCGGTCATAAAGAATATGACGGAAACAATAAGGTAGAAAAGTAGAAAAGATAAAGAGAGAAAGAAGACAGAAGTGTAGAGCGAAAAGAGGGAGAGATGGAGAGGGTTAGGGGAGAGAGGAGAGGAGAGAGAGAGAGAAGGACGGAATCGGAGCGGCCGACGATCCGCTCGGCAGGTTCGAGGGATGACAGCCCGCGGCCTATGCTAGCCCCAGGCTTCGCGGATATTGAGTTCACGGTAACCATGGAAACGGGGCCCGAGGCAATGACGTTTGTGCGCTTTATCCCTTATTCCCGCGGTTACGTGATCAACGCGGTTCCGAGCTCTTTTGCTCTCTCTCTCTCTCTTTCTCTCTCATGCTCCTCCAACCAACCCCTCCAGCCCTTCCCACCTTTCTTCCCCATGTCCTTCATGTTCCTCCGCTGTACGCTACTTTCTTCCACTTTTTCGCCCAGCCTGCAAAGATTTATCGTTAATTAATCTGCTAACCGGCCGACCTCTCCCTCGCAATCAACCATTAACCCTTGTGTCAATACTCGGCGTTTTCTGCGCCGTTCAGTAACATTGTGATTGCTAGACTTCGGCGTTCCAGTATGCATACTCTTGTGCCTCAAATGTAAATTTAATTTACCATTATCCAAGGAAATAGAGTTCAGTTAGTGAGAGCGCAGAAAATATTTTAAAGACAAGAGTAAACTATTGACGTCAGGGTTAAATAGTGAATCAGCGTAAACATAATTATTATTTGTAAGACAGAGTTTCCCTCTGGTTAATTGATCAAGGAGATGAATTGGAGGTTGTTTAATTTAGTTTACAACTTTGAGATCAATATAATATTTGTCGAACTGGTCGTAATCTTTTTCATTGTTGGGAGTTCTTTAGATAATAAAAAGGAAATTCTACAGTATCTGAAAATAGTCACGAATTTCAACAGTGAGGAACGTATCAGAATGAATCTGGCAAAAGTTCTTTTCCAATCGACTCAATCACTATATAACTTATACTACTTTAGACATTAAAATGTCGTTAAACGTAAGATGACAGTCTTGCTTCAGCTACTAAATTAAGGGGATGATTGAGAGTATGATTTTATCGTTTACTCCAGTCTCACAATCTTCGAAATCAATATAACAATTCTTGAACTTGTCATAATATTTGTACCGTTAATAATGGTTTCTAATCAAACTCAAGAAATGTTCAAGTTCATACAACTTTACTGTTTTAAATTGTGGTATTAAAGCACTTCATACTTCCGCTGGAGATATTTACTCAACGATAAGATAAAAAATGATGCTATTTATGCGACACACTCGGCGTCGCTAACAACTTCATAAACTCGAGATTTGAATAGTTCAAAAATTAAACAGGATGGTGGTAAAGGAAGCGAATTTCACCGACGCTGACGTATCAGTCGAGATTTCCCGAGCGCGGCGATTTTTGTTTCCATCGTACCTTTCGTGTCTAGGAGGAGATAACGAACTGCTGGCAATTATACGGCTGAGATATGTGATTGCGAAAGTCATCGGAGCGAAAGGTTGTCCGACGGGATGCACGGGCTCTCGCGTGCGGCCGACGAGAAAAGTCGAAAGCTGGTATTGCGTAACTCGTTTGAAGTCTATCAAATTTTTCCGTCGGAAAGCCGCGGAAACCGCATTGTCCGGATAATGATTTTATACCGGCTGTTGCACGGCAAATGTTATTCTCGTCTCGGAGTCTTAACCAAAATCGTGCCACCCCACGGCGAGCGCTATGTTCTCTTTTGCGTTCCTTGCTCGCAACATAACGCGTTTCCGGGACAATATTTAGCCGTGGCCGTCACTGAGCTCCCGATACTAGTCCTAACACAACTGATTGTAGCCATTACTATTTATTGTTCATACAGACAGGGACCAAAAATAACAGTTATTCTAAAATTTTCTACGATAAAAATCATTAATAAAAAGTCACTTATTATTGAAATTTAAGATAATGTACACAAAATATAAAGAACAAAAATTTGGAGAACAAAATGATTAAAAAATATCGATTTTAATACTTTTTGGTTACAAACGACAGTTATTAGTGTCCAAAAGTTGGATCCTCCTCGATAGCTGTTATCGATGAAGGAAAAGAGTTATCACAGAATAATTACACGTTCCAAACTATCACGTTATATTTCATATTTTCTCACAGAATTGTGTAATACGTCCGAAAATATCACTTTATACTTTACATAATTTTAACACTATTTCTACCGAGGGTGTCAAGAAAGACACCCTCCAAAATTTTAAATGAAAATTGAGACTGCAAAGATGCATTAAAGGAAAATTATGAAATAAATCTATTTCTTTCAATATACAAGACGATCAAACTGGTGGTCCAGAAGAGGGTGATTCAATATAAAAAAAAATAAGTCAAAATAGAAATAGCGGTAGAAATAGTGTTAAATTGTAGAATTAATTTGGTTCTATTTAGAAAAAAGTACGAAATTTTTTGTCACATGTACACGGATTCATCATCAACATCTCAAACCTGCCTTCGACATTTCTTGTTTGAATTTTTTTCTATTGTATTTTGCAGCCGATTAAAAGCTAAGTAATTTTGTTCGAAATATCTTTTTATGCAACAGTTACGTGGAACACTCTGTATATGTGAATTTTGTTTAGTATTTTCAAAAATCCTCGTCCGCGAAGGGCGAAGTGTCCGGTGAAAGGAGCTTGTGTCGGAAAAGACGGTTCGTTATTTTCAAGTAATAAACATTTTATTAGATCAATCGAAACGGTACTTATTGTAGCAAGTGTCTTGTTGAATAGAAACTATCCTTCCTCATTTATTAACTCATGGTGTAATCGGAACAGTCACTGACAACGAGCGACGGAAGCGGCGCGAGACTTCAGCCGAGTTTCGAATCGGAAAAATCATTCGAAGAACGTGTTTCATGTTCGAATGATTCTTCCACGTTCGGTTACTTCGTGATTTGTTAGAGATACAACTTTTACATTTCCTTGATTTTTCTTCTTTCTTTTTTTTTTTTGCAGAGAGCCGATGAGATCAACGCGAATGGTTTCGTTGACGGTGGCATCGCATTCGAATGTCGGCGAATTGTAAAAGTACATAGAATATTTATATTTATATATATCATATATATAGATATAGATACACGTTTGTTCGCGGTATTTACAGTAATTAGTATGGCATTTAAATACATATAGGTACACCTTATTAAATAAAAGCAAAGTTTATAAAGACCGGCGCACCCGTGGCTCTTCGGCAGATGTGGGTCACGAGCGTGCGTAATGATACCGTTCGACGACACGTACACGTAACAGCGACGATTATGTTCCGGGACCCAATGTTCACCGAGATATTGAAACGATTTTAACGGTGATTTTGTAATTACCAATTGCAGACCATGAAAATTACGACGCTTCGGGGATTCTCCGCGAATTTCGTCCGGTATTGCCAACGTAACGTAGGCTGATGCTCAGATAATAATTTTTTGTTCAATTCTGCGGATGTTATCGGACTGTTTCGACTTTTTACTCGATAGTCTGCTTCGTATTTTATCGAGGAATTTTAATAACATTTGGTTACTTGTGTTCTTGCGTCCACGGTATCAGTGGATATATTCAATTAAGAAGATTCAAATCGCCATGGTCAGACTCAGGAATACTCTCAGCTAAAAATTTGCGTTTTATAATATCTCGGGATGTTAATCGGTAATGTAAATTATTTAGGTCTGCAAAGGTCTTTCCAATAATTTGAACAGACAATCTTTTTAATATGTTATAAATTTTTAAATCTGAATTTGTTAGATGTTTCTTCGTCGTGCTTCGTGCGTTCTCGTGTCCTCGTTTTCAATTTTCGCGTGTAACGACACTCAAGGACCCAGTGAAAAAACGCAGTAGTTCAATCTGAACAGTCAGCTTTCAAACTGCGGCGTAACGTGAACCGTATAACCAGAGCCATATCGTTTTTACACATTGCACTTTTTGTGAAATGATTTTGACATGTCTACCGAGAGACAGGGAATTAAAGTAAAAACTGATCTTCCAGGAATACTTCTCTGCTCCGAATGAAAAATACTTTATGAAACGAGGAGATCCAATTAAAAGGATCCGACCAAGTCGGATCAAGTTACGTGGCTCACCCTGTATTCTCTGATTACATTATCGTCTGTTTTACTCTGTCACCGGATAGTTAAATGTTACAGGTAATATAAAAAAATAATTTTACGAACTAACGGACTAACAAGAAACGGTTACGAACCTCAAAATATCACGAGACAGTATAGTAGAACGAAAACAGGAAATACAATGTAACAATTCGTTTCGTTTCATTCTACAATTAGGATCACGGCCTTGTAAAAAAAGTATACGAAGCTAATGACGCAAGAAACGTGTCCGGGAGTCGACACGTTGCGTACATGATTTTTCGTACCATTAGTTATCTCACCCTGGACATAACGAATGTGGGAGTACAGTGATTCATTAACCCCTGAACATAAGTGCGGACAGGTCCGATGATGTTAAATTTTATAAAGCGACTTTAATTTAACAGGAGGTTTCGAAAAGAGTGACTCAACTGCATATTAATTTTAACTTTGAATATTTAACCCTCGGACTCTTGCAAGGACTTGGCCTAAGCTGGGATCCTTTCTGACCCCCGCCGATTTCGCATATTCAATCGAGTATCGAGATCAAAATTCTTGTTAAAGAATATGAATAATTTTAACCGACCGTGAAAACTTCAGAATTTACATGGGCCGTTTAAAGTCCTTCAGTCAAAATGGACCCAGCTTTCAGTGAAGGTTTAAGTAATATAGTGACGTAGAAAATACAGCAGGATGACGAATGGCAACTCTTTTGCTTGATTTAACTTATCATAAGTCAGCATCTTGGAACAAGGGGTTGGATCTGATTATTAAATTAATTATTAATTTTTGCAGTCCTGCTAGGTTCACTACTTCGACATATCATTACTCTCAACAGTCCAGCTCAATAATCAAGTAGCATAATTACTAGATACACTCACACGAAACCTGTTGAGGCATTAATGTTCAGCTTAAAATAATCAAAAATGTAAATTCATACGTTCATTATGATCCTGGGTGAGCTCCTAAGTCTTCAAATTTCTCCTAAGGTCATCTCTGAAAATTTGTATAGCCACAGAAAAAAAATCTTTGCAATTTCCCTACGTCTTGACCAGGAACTATTTATATAGCTTCTAGAAATGGACCTGGGATACGTCGATGATCGTAATAGCTGTCCACCCAACTTCGATAGCTCCAAGCTCTCAACATATGAGCAACAAGAGTGTACAACTATGATGATTATCGATTTACCTCGAGTCCTTTTTCCCGCAAAGCCGGCTATAACAATTTTCAGAGTAGCTTTAGTCTCCACGAATCCTATACTCGCCTGAAGGGAAATCGTGTCGTTTAGAGGTTCCAATCGCGATCGACGTACGAAAACCGGGGCTTGACACGGTCCCGAAAATAACTGTTTTGAACTGTTATTACACGTAACGACTCTGATCGAAACAGTTGCGAGGAACCTTTGCTCCGAGTCACTGTCGCGAAGAACCGAAATTTTCAATTATTATTTTCTAGGACATTAGAAATCAATAATGTCCGACGACGGACTTTTTAATGAAAACTTTGCCAACATATTCGCCACATTTTTCTAATCAAAATGAGTCTCAGCACGACCAAATTCGGAGCCTGTTTGCTTGTTCAATCGACGATTTGGTGGAACCTCGATTGTCCGAACCAATAAGACAGTTCAATATTAAACGATCCATCCACAGCACAATCCAGCTTCAATCTAGCTAACACCCACGAAGATCGGATAATCGAGGCTCCACTATATCGCACATTGGACAAACAACTACGATCCAAACTAAGCCATGCTTGGTATCGTTTCAGTCAGGAAAATGTGGCGAATCTATTGGTAAAAGTTCCATTAAAAAATCATTCGGGACAGAAGAAAAAATGTTATCATTGGATCAGTATCTAACAATTCAGTCTCAAGGTATTCACACATATCGAGACACCATTTCAAGATTCTTTCCAACTGTTATTCGGCCCGAGGGTTCATCATAACTGTTTAAGCAACCCGGAACGTTGTTACAACAGTTCCCAAGCCCCGACGAAAATCTCCCGAACGATCCCCGGGATCAGAAGCAGCCGGGTGCTCCGTCGGACCAGTTGATCATCCGTGACACAGTCTTCGATATTCTTCTCCTGGACAACTCACTCGGGGTCGTGGTCCCGCTGTAGGCAACGGACCGTCCTCGAGCTCGTTTTGCGCTGGTGCGCAGTGTTCCGTCAGGTGTTGACGGCCTGTCTGACGAACAGGTACTCCGAGAACTGTTGTCCCTCGACGCCGCCGCCGTTGCTCGCGACCACGCGGAATCCGGCGTTCAACAGCCTGGTGATGGCCTGCACGGAATTCAGCTTGCAGTAGCCGTTTAATGGGAACCTGATTACGTGACGGGCGTCCTGTTGGTGCCAGGCGACGCCGGAACGGGCGTCGATCACCGCCTGGGTCGTTTCCGGGAACACCTCGTCCAAAAGCGCCCTACCGCCCGACAGCATCACCCTTTCACCTAAATCCGGGCTGACGTGCAAAGCCACACACTCGTAACTGCAGTTGCCCTCGGTGCTGCGCACTTTGTCCGAGTCCCGGTTGCAGGGCACCGTCGTGCAACCAGAGCCACGGTTGCTTAATTGGCTCGCCGGCGGTGGACTCGGGGATGATGTCGATGTTGTCGTCGATCCGTTTTTTATGCGCTCCTTCTTCATCTGCTCCAGCTGCCTGCACATCGCTGCAACACGATCGTTCGTTAGATCGACGATTAGATTGCTCCCTAGAACCTCTCGATTACAGTCCACGACCGTGTACAAAAATACCTTTACAATTTCAATAATCGTCAAATAAAAAATCTAAAATGGGTCATTTTCCCCCTCGTGGTACGTTTAGTGTGAATACGCGTAGACGGCAGACCTTTATGCACATTTTTTATGGCTTTTGAAAATTTTCAGAAAATGCTAGAATATAAAATTCTCGACCGAATTCAGTACAATTTTTATGGATTTCAAATCTGCAAAGGCTACTACCATTCAACATAAGATTTTCTACAAAAATTGTGAACTGTATGAACATCTACAGTCTCCTAATTATGTATTTTATTTTTCGTGTACGGATTAGGGGTGTGCAGGTACTGGAGCTTCGAGGGTCGGGTCGGGATTCGAAGTTCTAAATTCACTACGACTGTCTGCAATATGCCAGTTTGTTAACAATTCCGCTATCAATTGAAATCTCACCGGTCTCGTTCCCTTTCCCCGTAGCAGAAGGTTAAACACACATGGAACGAGATAGAACGATATCGAAGGCACTGGAATTTTGAGAGGCTCGTGAGTTTTTTGCCGTGTCCCGTGGTTATCAAGATATCGCCGTTTAATGCAGCATAATACGAACTTTCTGCGCTGCTGGTATTGGCAGTTAATGGGAGGAAAAAATGATCTGAGGAGAGATTCCGCGGCTCAGATAACATGATTTATCGTCGATACACCGTGATCTTTCGCCTCAGCACAGAAGCCGGTGCGCCGAGAGTTGTCTGTCTGCTGTATTCACGGTGTCCGGCAACCGTTCAGATTTTCGACGGAGATTAAGTAATACCGGCTTCTCATGAATTTCAGTACCTTCTTCTTGTTTAATTTAACGGTATGCTTGCTTTCATAATATTGATTAAGAGCCAATAAAACAGGACCGAGACGAACGATGCAACGGAAGAGGGAGAGGAGAACGCGAAAACTCGACCAAAACAACGTGTATTTTCTCTTACGTGCGATGTCGAAGTACCGCGCTTCTTCCAGCAGCAAATCCAAATCGGCGAAATTATCTGGTATCAGCAGCCGCGAGTTTCTCATAAAATTCAATATGTGTCTGAACATGCCGCCGTCCCTGTCGATGAAATAATGCTGCTTCAGGGAGTCCAGAACGATGGGGATGCTGCCGTTGAATAATTTCGCTAGCCTCGATTCTGGATATCTGTGGACAGGCAATTGAAAAAAATCACGTTTATCTAATCGGACATTTTGTACATAGTATTACAAGCTTGCCGGTGCTACCCGGGGGCTTCGACATCGTTCTCTATTTGCCAACTTGTGCTACTTGTTTTTAACTACTCGGTATCGCGATCGTTCGTGAGACTTGCCAGTGGTCTTCGGTTGTAATGCACAGCCACGCCAGATTAAGACTTGTGTCCCCACTCTACGTTCCCCTTCTATGTGTCACTATGTCACGTGACTACTCCGGCACTGGCAGAGAGGGGAAACTTTTTCCTTTTGATTATACATTCTCGACTAGACTGTGAGAGAGACCGTTTTCTACAGTAAATTCCTTAGAGATATTGAAAAATATTGTTTTATAAAATTGTTTAATCTTCAGTTCAATTCTGAAAGTATGAATTTTGTCTATCAGTAATGGTACCATGTTATTCATAAAAATTTATCTTACATACTGTTATATGTAGCTTTTTGTCATATCTGGAATGTGTATGATTATAGAATGTATTGTATAATTTCGTTCGCAACAATGATGCTTCTTGGTTTTTAACAATTTCATAAAAGAAATAGGAAATTCGTGTTTCTTATTAACAATTATATTCGACAGGCAACGTTTGAGATTCGCATGAAACTGACTCAACACAAGACAAGAGGTTAATTCCCAACTTTTACGACTGTCTTAACGACAGTGTGTCTGCTTTCGCATGTTAAAATAAATACATCACCGAGTGGCACGTCAAAATCAATACGGTAGTGTGCGGACAATTATGCCGACATCGTTTTTATAGATCTGCAAACAGACCGAGGGTCGTTCGCGAGCTTGTACGCCTGTCGGGCGTTTTTGTATCGTCTTTAAATCTTGCTGATCGATTCGCGTGATGAATCGTTAAGCAGTTTACTCGGACCGGACCGGATCGGATATACACTGTTCGATGGTAGCGACATATAAATTAGGCGGTCGCATTGACGAGGATCTCGTTGAGACGAGCAGGTGTCGATACTCTCGGTCACCTGCCAAAATCGCTTCGAGTTACCGGTCGTCGCAGCTGTTCCTCCGCCGAAATTTTTTAACGAAGTCGCCGGCCGGTTTCGCTTTAATTGACGATCACCGACGCGCCGCGCCGGATCGATTAACGTCACGTCGTAAATGCGCATTTTGTCGTGAGCCGATGTGCCGCTAAGTAAAGGGTATGCTCGCGCCGCCCCGTTGCCTTATTATTTTATTAGATTAATGGAAACGTAATGGAAATTTCTTCAGAGAAGCCTCGTCGAGAGGACAGGCCGCGCGTTTTCGGGAAACCGGTGCTCTCATACCTGTCGTGTAAACTGGAAATCCACGATCCAGATCTCCACCTGTCTGTGTGCGCGCGCGCGTGTGTGTGTGTGACGTTTTGTTGCCGTTTTTTCAGCTCATTCAGCTGGCCAAGCGTGGCATTACTAGTATTATTACGATCACCGTTATTACGAGTACTCTTTGAGCCTGAAAATATGCGAATATTGATTAAAATAGCAATTCTTCGGAGCGGCTCGCTCCCGAGAAGATATAATTCCAAATAATTATACGAGGCATGGTGATCATTTTGGTAACTCTTTCAAAGTGCCGGAGAAAATGACGGTGTAATTGCGAGTCCTCGTCGCGCCATCTTCGAACGGACGAATGTTAAAGATGTTGCTGCCGATGTGTTTCGGTAAAAGCAACGCTACGCGATTAAATTGATACTTTTAAACTGCTGCTTTGATTCATGTTTTACCGCGAACTTGTTCCAAACGTAATCGGTGTACACATTGTAGTACCGTTTTTGAAAATCGTTGGGTTGGCAAGAAAGTAATTTCGGTATTTTAAGGTGAAATAGACCCCATTTTTTTTTCATTCAAGGAATGAACTTTAACGAATAAGATATTTTCCCGTTTGTTTGATGATCTTTTGCCAAAACGAATAAATAAGAAAATATTTGTCGTTTGAATAAAGAAATTCGGTTTTATTTCACCTTAAAATACCGAAATTACTTTCTTGTCAACCCAATACTACTCAAATGTTTGCAATCTGTATACTAACTATTCCTCTTTAGGAAGACGAAAATGGTTCCTAACCACTTAAGGCATTAACAAACACATCTAAGATACAAGTAAATGTTTATCAAACGTCGAAGAATACTGAATCTTCGAATCCATAACGTGTGAAGATTTATTTTCACTTTTAGTCGGTAATGATTTGTCTTAATGATATCACTGTACTATGATTTAATGGATGACTGAAACGCAGAAATTCGTGTTAAATGCACCACGATTCAATAAAATGCGTACGCTGAGAAACGTTGGAGAACGCCTCGTGGAGATGAAGACACAAAATGGACCGCTAGATACGATCAGGCGGTGCACGCACAACTATTGCATTAAAATAACTCCGCAGCGTTGCTTATTACGCGGCCGATTTCGATCGCTCAATTCCGTGGCAACGATCGATTATCGTCATCACCGGCTTCGAATTTCATCTCTTTATTGTAGCTACTATGCCGCAGGAGAGGCACAGCCGCTATCATTTTCGTGAAAGCCGGATGCCTCCTGGAGGATCGAAGGCGGAAAAAGGATCAGCGCCAGAAATGAGGAGAAACGTTCAGCCGAAGCCTCGAGAAACGAGAACAGTTTAAACGAGATGGATGAACTCCATAAATTTTAACGATTAGCTTGCGGATTTGACGCATTCGTGACAAGAGTGATTGAATCACGTGCAAAACAATAATCAAGAATTTTCAGATACCGTTGTATCATCTTCAGTTCACTGAAATTATTAAGGCGAGATGTGAATGTCTGTGTAGCTCCTGTATCTCGCAATTTAAATTCGCAGTGTATTCACTTCGTGCTAGTACTTATGTTAAAACGCTGGCGAAGACTAAAAATGTTTAAAATTCGCTAGTAATTACAATTGTTACTTCTTTAAAGCGTTTTAAATAAAGAAATTACACGCAGTATTTATCTTTTTATTTTGCTGCTGGTACGTATTTCTGTGTTTTCAATACTAGAATTACAAAACTCCGAATTCCATGATTTGCGATTGTTGATATTATAAGTGCGCACATCGACGGGAAATTTATTCTATAAATTTATATTATATAATAATAACCACCAGTGCTTTTCAATTTTCACGGAACGTCAATTTTTGTGTGCAGCATGTACAACGAGTGACAGAATCAAACCTAATTATTTGTCTAAATATTAATGGTCTCCGAACAGTATTCGTACATTTAGGAACGTGTTGATGGAGCCACTTTGGAAACAACCAAAGTAGAAAATTCATTTAAAGATGCACTGGTAGCATAATTAACGCGGCTCAAAGGAATAAAATCGTGCCCGACTGAAAGCGATTACGAGCAGTGAGCAAATAAAAGGTTGCTCGACGAAATCCAGCGGATGCGGATATGTAGATGACCGTCGTTAAACGGTGCCACCTTTTCCGGCTCCATTAGAAAGTGCTCGTGACATTTCCATGCACGTTCCGCGTCACGTTGCATCGCCGATCGAACCCGACTAGTCTTCTTAACAACGTTCACTCGAACTCGATACGTCGCACCACTAGCAGCTAAATATTGTATCCAGATACATACATATAATAACGGCACGCGTTCCGGTCGCGTTGCGCGCAATAGTTGCTACGAATTACATCGGGAGATCTATCTCTATTCGAAATCGACATTAATACAGGGAAGCAATAAGCTCTGGCATATTCACACAGAAGCGTTTCGATTGCGTTCCTCATTCTTATTGGGTTGGCAAGAAAGTAATTTCGGTATTTTAAGGAGAAATGGAGCTCAATTTTTTTATTCAAGCAAACAAGTTTGATGAATTTTTGCTCGATGATCTTTTGCCACAAAGAATAAACAAGAAAATATGTTATTCATTAAAGTTCATTGCTTGTACAAGAAAATTGGGCTCTGTTTCACCTTAAAATACCGAAATTACTTTCTTGCCAACCCAACATAAGTAGACTGCGGAGCTTTATGCAAAATAAAAATTGTCTGCATCGATTGCAAGAAATAGAAACTAAATCGAACGTCATTTCTTCCCTTAACGATTTTCATAGAGGGGAAGTTACTGCAACAGTAACACGAATACTATTACACGAGGGAATTGAATAGAATTGCAGTAGTGCATGGAATCGTTCCTGAATCCCATATGCAACTTCGCCCAGTCGTGTCAATGGTAACGAGGGAACATATCGATGCGTCTTTCGATACGAGGCACATTCTACACGCGGCCGCGGCCGGTGCCGAAGGTCGTTGTAATTTAGCATATAATAGACGAGTGCCCTGGAAAAAGGACGAGCGGGACAGTAAGGAGGTGGGAGGGAGTAGGACGAGGAGGAAGAGCCGCTAAAGAAGAAGGCAGCCGAGAGAGGATATAAGCAAAAGCCCGGAGAGGGAGAGAACAAGAGTCGGTTCCTCCTCGTGTACCTCGACGGTGCGTTATGGCACAACGAGGGGGAAATACCGACGTAGGTATCCGGTGCCCCCTCGGGCCGGTTCCCATACCTTCCACGGCGATAACATATAATAACGACGGCCTCGTGGAGCCCGTGGGCGATCTGACTTCACCGGGGAGGAGAGAAAGAGAAGACACCGCGGGGTAGGTACGACGCTATACGTATATACAGGCTGCGAGAGGGGATATATCGGCGCCTCTTACACTTTCGGCCTTCCCGACCGAAAGTCGACCGGGACTAAAGAGTGAGAGAGGGAGCGAGAGAGAGATAGAGAGAGGAACCGCGAGCACCCACGAGAAAATGAAAATTCTGCGAATCTCCTTCCGAAAAGCCTTCCGCTGCGAAAACACGGTATTAATTGCCTTCCAGCTCGTACCCGCTCTGTGTTTCTAGCTCCGGCTCTTCCCGTTCATCTCCGCAATAATCCAGGAAAGATGATGGTGCTTAGTGTTGCAACTAATGCGCGGAGGCGGAAACGGTCGCTGACGATATACATAGTCTCCTAAGCGGGCGGAACTTATCCGCTCCAATTGATTATTAAAAATACACAATGTAAATAAAACAATATTCCAAATAGCCTGTAGAATTTTAAGATAAACATCACTAGTATTCGGTATGTCTCTATCTTCCAAAACGAAATCACTTTCTTACAGCAATTCTTTTCCCACATAGGGGGTGTGAAACAACCTCTAGTAAAAATACTACATAACTGTAGGTAAAATGTTGTTATTATTATTAGTTGTTGTTCTTCCTTCTCCCGTTCTATAAACATCACCAGTGCAATTGAACGTCCATAGGATCACTGTGTACAGTAAAAATGTTTTTCATGAATTCAAAGAAACAGGAATTCTAGAACATTGTATATTCCTATTCTCAATGATTTCAATTATTCAAGAATAACATATTTTCTTATATTCTCCTGTGATGTTTTTACTGTTTTCTGTTTCAATGCTCAATAATGTCACAAACGGTACGTAAGAACAATTATTGTAGTATTTCTCCGCTATTCTAGATTTAATTACACGATCTTCTATGATGGTCTATCAAGGCCAGAAAGAAAGAAGAAACACTTCGTACCGCATAGAGGGTTTGCTTTGCTCCCCTCCAGAGGAACTTCCTCTCCACGTAGTTTTGATTAGCATAAAGTCGTTCGAAAGAAGATTATTCGAACAGGTTTTCGGGGCCACATATTCGACTGTGCAATCAAGCCTGTATTGAGACAGTTACACAGGTGGTTGTGCGATATAGGTGTACCGAAAGCAGAGCAGGAATCTGAGTGATGTGAGCCGATCGTTTAGCGTTTTCCCATAGCGAGCGGATCTGACCCGGGATCGGACCTCGGTCGGTCGGTGGGCCCAAGAAATCGCCCGGGGTAATCACGGCGTTCGTCCTCCGCCCCTGGTACCGTTTCCTCCCCCGCACACCCACCCTTTTTCGCGCCGGGATGCCCACAAACAACTCGCGAGAGCATACACATCCTGCTCTTCTTTCCTTTTTCTTCCTTCGTACTCGCTTGGTTTCTCGCTTTTTTTCGCCTCTCAACGCCTCGCGCCACATCTATCCACCACCATCGGGATGATCCCCCCCGCACCTCTCTCCTTCGCCCCTTTCTCAGTTCTTATTCGCCTTGTTTCTCGTCATTGAGTTTATTTTCAGAGCACACTTCGATCTCCCTCCGACAGCATTATTTATTGCTCGGCGAGGGGGAGCCGATGATGGATGTCTGATTGTTAACTTGTTAACAGAACGATTCTCCGATCGTAAATACTCCAGCGGGCGAAATCCGAGACGAGGTACGAGGGAGATTCTGATATAGTAAATTTCACTGCTATTCGGCAAATATTCCGTGGAAACTCTCGATTCAGACGAACGTGGGAATGACCTTTTCTCAAGGTCAATGCAAATTTGTTTTAATACCATGTCCTTCCCGATGGAAAGACGAATTCAGTGACCTGTGATGTATAATCGTCTATCGATATTTTCAAAATAGGAGATACGTGTTTTTGGAATTTTGTTGTTTTTATCATTTAACAATAATGATTAAATATATATCACTTTCCGACCACATAGGGGCGAGTATTTTCACCCCCTTAACACGAATGTCAGCAGCTAAAAACAATACGTGCCAAATATTTTCCAACAAACTGTATCCTGTATAAATGTCATTAAAATCGGCGGGTTATACTTAGGTAACGTATAGACTGAGGATCTTTTTGCATTTACGAAGAAAATGGTTGAGCGAAATATTAGACAGTAAAGGTTTAGAAAAATTGAAGAATATCATAATGTTGTTTGTAATGTAACAAAGCCTTTAAGGGATGAAATCAATGTTTATATTATTCCTGCTTCGCACAATCAATGCAGAACATTTTTATTTTGCATAAAGATCCGCAGTCTAGTAACGTACCTTGTTAGATAAATATGAAACTATAATTTTCTTTATTATACGAATAATATATTATTGAATTATTTCTAAATATTTCACCCCAGATTTCCATTTTATTATAATTGTTGCTTAAGCGGCGGTCATTACCCCATTCCACCGTACGTCTGTGTGACGCAGGCTGCTTCGAATGTAGAGAGTAGTTCTCGATCCGCGTAACATTGTTCTCGAATGCCGTCCAGGACAGTTAACGACACCGGATCGGTCCGAGTCGGTAATTTCGCGCGCGTAGTTTCCGCACGAGCGGTGCATAAAATATACGTCGTTGGTTACCTCCGTGCAATAAAAGGTGCGTGTGTGAGAACGGGACGGCCCGGCCAATACAAAACCGCTTTGTCAGAGTCGGGCAAATTGCACGTGCCGGACTGAAGGGCGAGGAAATGAGGACTCGGGTGGATCTCCGTGGTATACCCGCAGGCCCTTGCTAAGTCTTTGCCCAGGACTCCGTCGTGGCCCGGGCAGGATGATCGACGATGTTTTAGGGATCACGTGATACCGGAAGCGCAAACTAATGATCGGCGTGTTACGTCATTTCTGAAAACGAGTCCGGAGGAAAACGGCCGCCGTACACCGGGCCCCGTTGTAACCCAAGATTAATTTCACCGTGGAATTGCTTGAAAAGCCGACTAATACGATGATTTGACATTGTTAGATTTTATTAATGGCGTCTGGACAGGCCTCGCGGTCCCCCCACGTGAAGTATGACGAAATTAATGGACCAGGAAGCTGCCATAACTCTCGATTTTTGTCGATGTCTCGCCCCCCTTCGAAACGGAGCTCCGTGAGAAGTCATTTCAATTCTGTGGTAATTTTAGCACGTTCCAACAATAGTCACTTACCACATTCTATTTTCAACGTAGTAGAACGATATTTTCGCGGAAATATTATAATATCGAGTTGTATCCCATATTTTTGAACTCCTACGATTGCAGCCCTTCTCGAGACAATTTCCACGATATAGTTATTCAAAAATGAAAATGCGATATTTTCACAGCTTTAGTAATGAAATTACACAAATTTTTCAAAGAAATGATGAATGACAAAGTAGTTGTAATCACTGCAGCAGTAAAATAAATCATAGTGCAAGGTGTTGAAGAAAGAAATGACAAATGGCAAGAATTAAAAAACAAAGAAATTTCTTCTTGATCTAAGACTTATCGTAAGAAATAATTCCGAGAATATTTATCGAGAAGAAGCAAGATCGCAGCGTCGCTGAAATTCCCTTGCATGGCGTTCTATCTCGATTTCTTCATTTTCTCGGGCATCATCGCCAATGGCCGCGGCTCGGGGGAAAATATTTCCGCGGTTTCTTCGCAGCTCGTTGGCTTATCTACCCACGATTGCGCGGCCCACCGTCATTATTATTATTTCTGTCCATTGTCGCTCGGCACCGTGTATAAATCCTCGTAGGTGTCACGGCTCGCGGTATACGATGTTATCCGCGATGCGATCTCCGCCGATGTTGTTACGCGTCGACGATGATTTAACCGGCGTAAATCAATTTCGTGAGTAACACGGGTGAACGAGGGGTTGGGCACCGTTTTCCGCCGATATATCGGCCTCTCGTCCCAGATACACGCGGCGCCTCCGCTTCTAATTAAATCGACGATTCTTATCGCTCGCGCGAATTGCGATAATCATCTCCGCGGGAGAACTTATTATTCGAGATCTCGGCCGTCGCGGTGATTAGAGACGATTAAATACCGCGCGAGTCTGTCTTGTAAAATTCTCTATTTATTGGTTCGCCTGTTGGTATTCCAAGCTTATTAACCCGGGCGTAATTCAACGGATGCAGTCGAGCGAGCTGCTGCTGCAGTCGTTTCATGCTGAACGTTTCAGATGCAATTTGTTTCGCGTCTATCGGGTGAAAGGTGTAACTTACTTATCATACAATGCGTTACACATTGCCGCGGCCGCGACGCCACCACTTTTACTACCTTTCTATAGAATGTTTCCTGATAGTTAACGGTCAGCAGGAAGTGTTCTGCGAGAATGGCGTCGATACAAATAACTAAGATCCTTCGACTTGAAAGGATAACAGTATGTATATTAAGCTATTTGCAATTTGATCGAATGCTAAGAACCTGTATACCACTCTCGTATCGCTTGAAAGTTCAATGTGGGAATATTTACAATTCTTAAATTGATATTACAAGCTTTAGTCACATTGTATAGTATATTACTTATCAACTTCTTTGAAGTTGAACATTCTTCTACCGCACGTTTAGTTCACGATCTTGTGTGTTCATTATTAAACTGCAAACGTGTTGCAGTCTATGCATCGGGCAATAAAAGACAACAAGCCCTGCAGATTTGTTTAAATGTTCCAAAGTACCTCCAAAACTATGTTTAAGGAAATTGATAAATCAATTTGTGAAGGGTTGTAAGCTCAATTGCACAATTAAAGGGAATTCTATTAAAGGTCTCCGTTCTCAAATAGAAAATTCTTATCGTCAATCTTCATTGAGGACAGCATTTAAGTGAACCGAAGCGTGAAGAACAGCAAATAAATGATCTGGCACATGAATAGAGTAGAGAGATACCAGAAAAAAACTGCCACATGCCGCGACAGTGTAACACAGTGGCCACAGACGGTTTGGAATCTTTATCGAAGTCTTTCTGTGTCGATTTTCCGTGTGCTGGATCCCCGATCGAAAGCAGATCTGTGGTACAGTAATCTCGGGATACTTTCGACAAAACAATAAGGTCGACGGTGTGTAATGAGGGAGGAAGGTGCAATCGTGCGTGACGAAGCAGACAGAGAGGCTGTCCAGGCCAGGTTTTCTACAATAACTACGTCTGGAGGTTCTCCTCTTTTATCTTGATACGTTAGCGACACTTATGTCCCCCCTTCTATTCATTCCTTTTTGAGAGTTAATCTTAAAGCCGGACACACTTTTACTATGTATCCGCATTACACGTTTTCCACTGACACGTATATATTTAAATTCATTTAATCGAGACTTATACTCCTGGTATTAGGAAATCGCTGTAGAGGTGTTGGGACATTTACTGGTATTACAAGAAAAGGTGGTATCTAATCGACATTATGCAATCTTTGATAGTTTTTTCATACTGGCAAAAACGAGTATTTAGAAACACGTGATGGCTGTTTACGTAATTATTCTGTAAATGTATTGTGTGTAGTCTTATTGAAAATGTCGGACGTGTATGCGGCATTGCGTAACAATAAGTCTTTTTTATTATTATTATAATAAAAATAGATGTATGCTTAACAGTATATAGTAACCAGATAAAGGTTTTATAAAGCTCTGTAATGCCGGTGGCATACTTTTCATTTAAAGTACGATAAAACCGCGCGAAGAAATCGCAGACCAACTTTCGAGAGACCATTGTAAAGGGGGCATTTCCCTTAAAAATACCAGCTTGGAATGGACGTGGATAAACATTTTTGAAACTCTGTAGAATCGTTTGAATTTGGAAATAATTTTCCGGCAGAAAAGGCAACTCTACATTCCAACTTCGTTTTAAATCACCACAGGTAGAATATTTATCACATTATTCATTTGTAGCTTGCAAATTGATTAAAATAATTCTACAACATTAATGAGAAATGAAATTACGCTATTAGGCTGTCCCAAAAAATTGTTTCGTTTTCGATTAATGAGCACAACGCACATCTGGAATAACTTTTTAGAAAGGCAAACGACGTAATTCAGTAAGAGGACATACATTAGAATGCATTAGAAATACATTAGAAAAAAGAAAGAACAGAGAAATATTTGGTATTTTTCCTCAGGAAGGGGTGCAGTAATATTTCGATGATAATTCAGCGTTCCTTTAATTTTATTTACGGGACAGTTATGCGTGTCCCCTAAATATCGGCGGAACGACCGGCACAGAAATGCCGATTCGATCGGCATAATAAAACAGAGCTAACTGGAGTGGTGAAATTTCAGCTACCAGAAGCGCTATTAAGCCGTAACGTTTCGAAGGAGTTATTTATACGCGGCATATATTTTTCTGAATTTTATCTGCAGCGTAATAGCCAATGTCAGGTGAAAGCGTGCGCTCGTTTAAGTGTTAAAACCGAAACGCACGCACGGAGACAGGAGACGAGGAACGATCTACGACGCTTCAGTGCCCTCCATTGAACAATCTTCGATCCGCGCGCACGGGACAGAGGGGAATCGAAGCTACGATCCGTTCTGATCCGCAGCTGTTGCCTTTATCTTCGGTACTGTATTAGCCGCATTATCGCGTAATTGATATAAATTGCAGAGAGCCGATCGCCGCATCGAGCCGCCTGCTAATTGATTCTAATGCCGGTTGCCAGCTGGCGCAGAACACCCACTGAACTTGTTAGCGCAATTCCTGCGATTCTTACTCGGTGAAGAATGTCAGCGCGGCGCGTTGCGATCCTGCGCGATAGCTTCGAGGAACGTGGTGCATCGGTTTTTCTGTACCTTATTCGCCGCGTTCTTGTGCAATCGATGCGCTCGATGGGTCATGCGAATGCGAGATACAAATCGGATGCACGACGAAACACGAGCGCGCGATGTGATCGTCGATTTTCGTGGAAAATGGGATCATTTTGTGGACCAATCTATTGTGTTGGCAAGAAAGTAATTTCGGTATTTTAAGCTGAAATGATGATGACCTGAAATACCTTGGATATACCTTGGATACTTGGATGAGTTTTTCACCGATCAGGACCAGAAGTTTTATGAGCGCGGAACTGTGAAGCTACCAAAAAGATGGCAAAAGATCATCGAACAAAATGGAAAATATAAAATATATTAAAGTTTATTGCTTGAATTAAAAAATTGGCTTTTCTATTTAACCTTAACCCTTCGCTGCATAGTGTATCATATCTGGTCTGCGGATCTTTATGCAAAATAAAAAATTTTTGCATTGATTGCAAGACACAGGAGCCAAATAACAATTTCATTCTTCTCTTTTAATTATCTTATTAAGGTGAAACTAATACACTGGTGGCCTTAGATCTTTTCAATACCTGAAGACTGCAAAATTGTAAAGGGGTTTGTAGAATTTTGCAGTGTACTTTAATGAAGTTCGATAGATCTTTCGTAAACCGTTCTCCAAATATCAGATAGCACATCTAGTGACAGTCAAGCATGGACGAAGCCGGCGCATCGAATTGCACGGATGGGAAACGAGCAGTGCTCGATCGCAAATGCCCGACTGCTGACGATCCCGCCCCTCGAAGATCGTAACAGAGTCGTATTATAGTATTCTATACCATGGCGTAGGTGGATCATTGGGCGAGCGGCTATCTCGCGTTGCTAATCCATTGTTTCGCGCGCGGTCAGTTCGTCTAACGGGATTTCGGTATAAATCTTCGGTAAGCTCATCCCGTGCCCGGAAACGAAGCCGTTGTCCTAACCCAGTGACTCAGTTAGCGATTTTGTTAACGTATGTCAACGGAGCTCCGGTTGTCAATTAGAATTAGCTTTCCCATGGAGGATCACAAAGGCTCCCGCTCGATCCTCTTGCTGATCCCAGTTGCACAGCCTAACGATTCTCTTCAGCCGACGGGGGCACCAGATATCCATCCACGTCGAAGTTAGTTAGCGTATGTATGGCCGATAGTAACGAGCACCGGCATGAATATCGTTGGATGGCTAACTGTATCGTTGTGACATTCTGCGTACCGTGGTACGCGAGCCTACTTGCGGTAGCTACCGCGGAAGACGCAGCCACCGCAAAAGACAAGATGGCTGACGACTACGAGGAGGACTGAACCTTATTGCTACCACAATTTTCTCTTTTAATAGATCTTCTAGCTTCAATAAAATTTTGTGTAACATTAATACGAAGTTAGAGAAATTTAATTTTATATTTCATTCTGATATATTATATGTATTTATATCATTCTAGTAAATAAATTAAACTAGCTGTTGCACTCTTAAAAGTTCTCTTTGTAAAGTCTATTTAAAAATTAATGAAAATAGACATGTTTATAGAAGCTTTTACTTTTTATCTTTTTATAAGAAAAGCTTTAGTTTTTTATTCTTTTATGTTTTATCTTTTTGTAACGTAATCTATTTTATTGGTCGATTAAAAATGGCGGAGAGTGACACGAGTATTGATCAGAAGCAAACGAAACAGAGCTCGGTATAAAATTTCTAATATCAGAAACGTGAAACGGGGTTATGCAGGTTCCACCTTTACAGGAATTAACATTTTAATATTCCATTATTTTTCTATATAAAGAGGACTTAATTGCCTTCGTTTGAGTAAATTTTAACGAGCTTCGTTCATTTCGGAATTCAAGATGGCGGACGAAACCGAGTCGCCGTAGGAAATATGATCTTTTAAATTCGACTGCCAGCAAAAATTTCCCACAGTTTTGGAACCGAATAAAACAAATCTTTTCAATTGGACAGCGTGTAAAAATTGAAATTTAGGTACGATTATATTGTCACTAACATTGCTTTCTCCAGTATCGATTTGACTAATATCAATAGTGTGAAGCCTTAAGCAATTTTTTCCCTTCGAATTCACACGTTCCCGGCCGTGTTCGATCGGAGGGACAGAAAATGTCGCCCAGGTAGTCACGGGGATCATTCGCAGAGATTACGGACTTACCGCGGTGCAAAGTGCAGTTGTGCTTTCACGTTACGTCTCTTTTATGCATAAAGTACACGAGTATACCGCAAATAGCCTTTGGACACTGTCGGGCATGGTAACGGTGTGCCTGATTGCGAGCGATATGTTCTGTGAGATATTGCCAGCTACGAACATCCTGGAGCGTTGTCGATGGTCACGTTTCCGCGATCCGGACATCACGCTCCCTTTCTACTCTCTCGCGTCGGAATTCTTTCCACCGTGAATATGCTATTTCGATGAAAATCTCACACTGCATTGCCCAGTCAAACGTGGTTTCAAAATTACACCGCATTCATCCAAAGCTAGTCTAACTTGTATTAACACTCTCGGCTGATGTGAAACGAAAGCTCGTTTGCAGACGCAATTTGTTACGCGAGTCACCGCCAAACAGACACCCAAACCATTTCGGAAGAACGTAATTATCCTAATTTTTCAAGTGAAATACTCTTTCGAAATTCGTCGTTAGACTGTTGAAGATTTTACATTCCTCAACGGACAGACAATTTCAACGATCCCGTTGGAATTCCGCCGACCAGCCGCAAAAATGACCGATCCTATCTCGCATTTATTATCGCAGATTTCACTTTCCTGCGCATAATAAATTAGAATGACAGTCGCGTGGTCGTTCGTGGAGCAGGATCGACGAGCTTTCCACGAAGCCGCGGAACCGCGTGTGAACTTCTCGCGTATGCAACGGCGCTTGAATCGGTTTCTTGCGTGCCGTAAACACATTGCCAGTGTCCGTACCAGTTGCTAGACCATTTTTCGTACGATCGGATCCGTAGACAGAGTTATATTACCATGAGCCATTTCTCGAAAGCGCTCGGACGTGTGCCATTAGTCGTAATAGCGCGTTCGCTTTACTGCAGCCACTACAACATTATGTTTGTGTCTGTTAGGTCCTCTTTTTTCAAAATAATATCATTGTAGCTTTATAATATGCTGACAGTGCAGTCATGGCTCAACACCTTCAAAACCTCGCCCATAAAATTTTTGCATACTTCTTGAACTTCTTATGTAATTTCATAGAAATAGATAATCATTTGAATTGACCGCAAAAAAGTCGCACAGTAAAAAATATTAGTTTGATATTCATCTAAGTAGTCTTTATAAAAATAAAAAAGTTGAAATAAAAATGTATTTTCTTCCTCTATATATATGATAGATTGAAAACTATATAACGGTAGTTTGAAAATCTTCTAATATTTTAACTGTTTTAAATTAAACCTACCCATTTCTGTCATAAATGCATAAAATCCGCTATCTAGTAATATAATGGTCATTTTGTGTTCTCGCCTATACAAGGTGAGACAGTGAGAATTACTATCTGAAGTAACTCGGTAGCTATTGGTTGTATAAAAAAATTATTTAGCGGATTATGTAACATTTAACCCTTTCGTAAGTGGCGCCTGATTTAGTTCGTTTCGCTAACACTAGTGGCGCTTATAGATGGTTGATCTAGTTTGTTCCGCGGATACTATAGAGACGCTTATAAGCGCTCACTTCACATCGTCAAACCGAACCGAAGGAGCCCGGCAAAACTTGTTTGTAATAGTTGCAAGAAATTTTACTTGTTTAGTGTGGAAAATGTCGATGACTGCCACGTTGACTGCCGTACACATCGTGTGGTATGTATAAAATCTGATTCTGTATCATCTTCCGCAGCGAAAGAGTTAGTATAAATGATTTTAACCGACTGTGAAAAATTCAGAATTTACATGGGCCGTTTATAGTTCTTCAGTCAAAATGGACCCAACTTCCAGGAAAGGTTTAAACAATATAGTGACGTAATATATACAGCACGGTGACAAATGGCAACTCTTTTGCTTTTGCTTGGAACCAGGGGTTGGAACTGATTATTAAATTATTAATTTTTACTATGTACTTCGACATATCATTACTCTCAACTGTCCAGCTTAATAATCAATAGACTGCGGATGTTTATGCAATTTCTAACTTTTGCAGGCATATTTCTAGGAAGTGGGAACAAATAAAATCTTATTTTCAGTGATAACTGCCTTTATAGATCTGAAATAAATAAAAATCGTATATTCAATTTTGTAGAATTTTATATTCTAGCATTTTTGACAAATTTTTGGAAGCCATGAATGTATAAAGATCCGCTGTCTAATAATCAAGTAGCATAAATACTAGATAGGATGTCTTGTAAAATCAATTGCTTAAGGAACGAGTTGAATGAGTACAATTTGATTTTTTACATCTCAATTTTTCTGAGACATCGAGATGACCTTGAGCACTTCCAAACGTTCTTCAAGGTTAACTTACAGTCATGTCACAGGGTGCTTCCGACATTCTTTGTGGGGCACCTTGTATAAACGATGCGTGAATGGAAGATTGAAAAATGGACTTACTTGGTTAACGTTTCCAGCGAGGACGTGTATATCGTGCCACCTACGTCGATGTGAACCGGGGCCGTGTACCTGGAAGCAGCGGCCACACAGGGTATCCCGGTCATCTTCTGATTGTAAGTCGGCGCAGCCGGCGTCGGTGGTGTCGGCGACGAGGAATTCGACATTGTGGGCGACGTGGCCGGCGAACTGCTTGGCGACAGCAATCTGACAGAGATACTTTCGACATTAGCCGTCATCAGGCACTGTCCCATCCGTGAGGCAGCGAAAAACACACCTCGATGGTTCGACGCAAGTATTCAACGGAAGTGGAAGGTAAGCAAAACTTTTGTCAAGCAGCAATTAAATGCAACCGATCCTAACCTAAAACGATAAACGTAGACTGTAGAAACAGCTATCTTTGTTGTCAAGAATAATTTCACTCAACGATTTCACAGAAGAGTGGAAAGAAAATGTATGTTCATTGCATGTCTACATTTACTTTAATGCTTGAATTGAGTTACAAAAGAATGGAATTTTGTTTCGACCGAAAATAAAGGCATTCATGGTTAGTAGATTTTGTTTCAAATCTTCATCGCGAGTTTGTCTCTCGTGTGAACAGAATTTAGTACTTACTGCGACATTTTGTTAAATGAATTTTACTGAAATTGCTGCCATTTACTGAAGTTACACATGAAGGAAAGAATATTTTATTTGCATTTAATTATGTGTCTTTAATCTTGCACGAGTGTAAAGCTAATTGTAAATTGCTATTTTAAATTGCAGTTTCTTTTTATTTCTACCTATGTTCTTTAATTAACGCTAAACGTGTCAAGTACTAAAAGTGCAAATGGTGAACATTGTCTTGGAAAAATGATAACAATGAATTAATGTCTATAATTGTCGAATAAAATACCGCTTATTTTGCCGTGGGAAGTTCAGTGTTAATTATATGTTTTCATGAATAATGAATAAAGAATTTCATTTACTGCAGAAAAACTTTTGCCCACCTCCGGTGAAGTACAATTCAATTTATCTTTCATCCATTAATATTGAATATGTACTTCATTTAATAGCAAAAGTAGTACGATATTTTTCCCGTGAATCTTTTACTGTAGCTCGGAAGATCCTCGCTGTTTATTCTGTATACATAACGAGGAAAGTATGATTCGAGGAAAGTAGGAGTTCCGATGTCTCGAGTTGCAATCACAAAGAAATATCGCGAGTTCTTTTAAGATGTTGCAATATATACTTCGCGTCGGTTTTTATGAATGTAACTTGGATAAGGCTCACTATTTACCTCATTTTAATTTGAGCGCTAGGGAACATATTGCGTTGTGCCAGCTCCGCCTTCGCCTCCTTTCCGTCGGCCTCACATTTCCGTCTGTAATTAAAAGTCCACGTTATTTTGCGTACTTATAATGCAATACTGCAAAGAAATACATCGTATTTATTTCAAAACCACAGATCTTCATGAAGCATTCTCGTGAAACGATATAAAGATCGTGTCGGAGCTCTGAGACCTTCACAAGACCACATTATTTAATTTTATTTACGTCTTATACGTGTTTACGAAACTTGCTTTGTAAAATGCAAGAAAACGTTTCAATAAAGCAACGACGATATTTTTACAATATACAAGTCGTTCGGATGGAGAAATTCAATTAATCGAAACTAACATGTCAACATTTTAGAATTTTATTCATCTTTTTACTGTTTTATTTTATATCTTGATTTTCCTCATAAATGCATAAAATCCGCAGGCTACTAAGTTTTCTTGAGTTTTAATTTTTATTAACAAGTTAACAAACTTGTTCAACATTTCCCCTAAGCATTTCCCGAAGCCTGCGTGCCCGAGATAGAAAAAGGATCTTTGGATCGCGTAACTAACACCTTCCTAGCAGCTTTCTCTGGCGGTATCAGTGTCACGTTCCTCTCCTGTTTCTACGCTCCCCTCGACAGCGCGACAATTGGCTTTCCGGCGTATGACGTCGCCGATACAAAAGTCGACGGGGAAAGCTCGCACAGGCCCCGACTATATTTGCTGCAACGCGTGAGCGATATTTACACAAAATACCGACCACGAGCACGCGTATTTTCCCGAATTTTTCGTTCCTGAACGTGAACGAACGTCGAAAATGGGCTAAAAATATAAATAGTTGCGCAGAGTTTATACTTTTAATAATTCAGTATTAATTATTATACAAACAAGTTCTGGGACCTTGGAGATCCAGGATCTTATTCATTAGATTCATTCAGTTGATAATATTTTGTTCTTCGTTATGTCTTAATGATATTTCGACCAGTATATTCTTGACATTTTTCTGATTGAAATGAGTACAAACATGGCATAATTCAGAGCATATTTAATCCGTGCGTCACTTGAAAACAGTTAAATCTAAAGCGTACACCATATAAAATACGATTTATTGTGTAAACTAGTAAAGATTTAATCTAGAACTGTAGCAAGATAATTGTTACCTCATCGATTACGGTAAAACTTCACTCGTCGCAACCTCGTCCATTGCACGGAATCCTCGGTCGTTGCATACTAGCCACTCCCACTACGAGTTGTTAAAAGTTCTGGAATACTATAATAATTGTTTACCTCTGTCGTTGCACAACCTCATGCGACGGGAGAGGTGCCAGTACATCGTGAGTAAAACGCGTAAATATGACATAAATGGTGTCGTGTTTGTACTCATTTCAATCCGAAAAATGAGACGGGTATGCCGGTAAAAGTTTCACAAAAAGATAATTAAAGACAACAAAGTTTTGTTACGAAATCAGCATCGTTCCGTCGATTCGTTTTGATATAGCGTTTTCACTATACCTCACATTGGTTCATTGTTGTGAAACCTTTCACAGAGTACAGAGGGGGTTGTAAATTCGATTTTCGTCCGGCTTTTTCCGATTTCAACTGATTGTGTGACAGTTGGCAGGACAGAGGACGGCGTTCCAGCCGCCATTTAGAAGTCAAAACGGTGTTCAGCCACGGCGGCTGACATTAGCACGGAACTTTCCCCTGTAACGAGGTCGCGCTCGCGCCGATTGAAATCGGCGGGGAGCTCGATTTAATTTATCGATCCTCATGGTTGGTCGCGGGCGACAATAACGCTGATTTAACGGGGCATTGTTTTCGGTCGAGCCGGCGCGGCGACCCGGAACGGCCCGGACCCCGCCCGCGCGCTCGCCATTACCATAAGCGGAACGTTAACTCGTAATTTTCATATATATTAATAAGCTAATTAACGGCCGGAATAATATTTAACGAGCCGTCCTAGGGAGGGGAAAATAACCGCGAGAGAACGGGGATGATGCTCTCGGGCTCGGACAACGGTCTAAAGAGATTCCGGACTCTTTCCCGGTCTGTGCACACACGGCGTTTCCGCGCTTTGTTTCTTCGTTCCTGTGGCGTTTTCCGCCATGAAACCACGGGGAACGCGGTCAGACTGTTTGGTCAAGCGGATGAATTTAAGCTCGTTTGGATAAGGAATCGGGAGAACGAACGCGGCAGAAGTATTGGGTCGAATGTCAAATATATGCAGCTTACTGCCAAATGGATCCTCCGAGCAAATTCACTCTTAATCCCGCAGATTTGTGGAGCATCTCTCTGCTATGGTAGTTGTCTCCAGCTTAGTGTACCGTTTGACCTTTCCTGACCACTAATCTGCTCACTAGTTCTAATGAATTATTGTCTCCCTGCTCTGCGTGAAGCCTCGTACGTTCCCCATCTATGAGATTATTCCATGATTTTCATTTCACTTGTTAATCCGTATCTGTTCTTCATTTTTCAAACAGAAAATACAATACCTTCATAAACTTCATCTTGCTAAATTGGCACAGCGATTAAATATGAGTATAACGGAAAATAATAATTATTCAAAATTACTTGAAAATGGAAAATAATTATTCAGAATTAATAGAAAATGTGTCTTTAGCCACCTGTGTTTTATTCATAATTTCGCAGTACCTTTGCAATACCTAGAAGACAGCAAACGATATTAAATATAAGAATGAAACAACCTAAAGTCTGCTGACAAAATAGTGGAAACGATCTGCACGGTCGCCAATTATCTCACACCAAACTCGCACCAACAAAAAGAATATATTAAATTACACTGATATAAATAAATTTTTACGAGGATCGTACGAGGGTTAAAGGAATATTTTTCGGTTGCGAAATAAACGATTCGCATTCTGTAGCGTAACAGTCTCACATTGTACAGTGCGTATTCGAATGCTCAGATGCTATCGACAATAACTCATCTTCGCATAGTCTAATCCTCGCCTTGCTATAAAAAACAAATGAAGCGATCTCGCGTATTTTGCAATTACATGACTGCGCAAGATGGATTATTACCTGCTGCGACTTACGGATTAAATACTGTTCTGTAGCATTATACTCCGCGAGAAGAGTAATGTGTGAAGTTCGAGATAGTTGGAGCTTGTTCCAATACAGATCGCTTTCATTTTCACTGTCTTGTACTTTGAAGTATCTAATGTGGAAATGTACTAGACATGTTCGTAATTACTGATTACTAATTAGTAATCGAGCCTGTGATCCAACTAGTTATTAAATGATATACAAATTATTCGTATAAATAACGAGTTCTTAAACATAGTTCTCAATGTATCACAATTTTTTATTCCTCCAAATTAATCTCACCCCTCAATAATGTTTCTACGTTGATGAAAACATAACAGGGTACTTTGGGATTATCCCGTCGAGACCTCTCAACGCTCGATATATATAAATATTATTTATATAATATTTATATAAATTTATATATATTTCTATAATACTTATATAATAATTTATATAAATATTATATATATATATAAATGTATATTTGTTTGGCGAAAATGGTCGAAGGGATAATCTCAAAGTACCCATAACAGTATTCGTATCCATATCCATAACAGTATATTCACCCAGTTAATTTATTCATAAATACATACAAATACGCAGTCTAATAATAATGAAACATATCGCTGATTGTGCTCTCGTAATAACCTCTCCGTAGCCAATAGTAAAGATTGAAGATCGAGAACGCGTTGCAGCGTGAAATCGATGAAGCCCACCCGAAAGACTCGATCGTTCGGTCAGCAGGAAATCGGCTCCGTGTGCCGCGCGCCGGGGTTAATTTCTCGAGGGTATAAATCATTTCTGGACGCGGTAACGCTAACCCGCGCCGTATAAACATCTATAAATACGAAGCCGTGTATCGCGGGGGTATTAAAGAACCAAGCCGAAGTACCATCGACCACGAAACTCGAGAAGGAAAGAAGGTTCTCGTCGTCGGGTCGCCGCGATATTTATTTTCAGCCCGTGAGCCGGAGTTCCTGCGATGTCGATGAGGTGCAGGAACGCGGAGCGGGGGGTCTCCGGTTTCTCTTTTTCCCTCTCCTTCTTCTGCATCTTGTTCCTCCCCTGCTTCTTCTTCGCGTCCTGATCCGACGTAGATTGCCGCGAGGACCACGCGAAACGCGATGCAAACGCTTTTCATGGCCGAGCGAGAGAGCTCGCCGCGTCGTGTGCAATGCGAATTCATCTCTTCTGCATGCTGGTTTGCGGCTGCATTCGCGGGGATGCAACACGATTTTATTCGGTTGTGTAATTAGTCCGTTTGTGTCGACGGTGCTGCTTTTCTCGAGATCTGTTATCTCTGTTGCAAGTTTGAACTACAACTGGATTCCCTTTTATTTGTTAGACGATCGAAAACGAAACAGCGGATGATGAACAATTAATTTGGACGAAATTGTGGATTTATTACTTCAAAATCCAAGCGTGTTTCATTTGTACGCAGTGGTATTATATAGATCGTTGTTTTGGATCTATCCAAGACCAGTGTCGGAAATATCTGCAATTTTTTATAATCTATTAATACTTTCATGTACATACCATAGAAAGGCTGCCGATTTTTCTACAAAATAAAAATGCTCCAAGTCAATTGCAAGGAACCAAAGTTACATGGGAATATATTTCTTCTTTTAATAATTTCAATAAGTCAGAAATTATGTAATAATGTCCCTAGATTCGTATATGTTTTCATAGTTTTGTATTTCACTTGCCCATTTTTACTATAAACGCATAAAATCCGCAGTCGAACCGTAACCTTTGAAAATCCATGTACCTAGCTACTGTCTCTCCCAATTCTAGTTAGTGGAACCGTAATGGCCGACTTAATTGGCGTGCATCTTAATCCGCAACATGAACTACAACCTACTTACCGCAACGAATAATTCAAAGCTATACAGACACAGAGAGGACAACTTGGACTCGGTGAAACGACTGATAAATAGTCGAATCACGACGACACCGACTCAAAGAATCGTCTTGGTAACGATCATCACGATCCAATCGCCCCCGGGCAATTGATCGGCGCGCATACAAGACTCTCTAATAAAGATACACCGTATAATCGCACGCGCAATTAACCTGTATCGCGATTGCGCAGTAAACCGTGCTCGAAAATGCTCGAAAATAGGTTAATTATCGGAACACGCTACTCCAGATACTTCATTCGTCCCCCGGCTTCCGGTCTGGTGCGTTCGAAAGGAGGATTAGATATACATAGTATATGTGCACACGTTGCACATAGAAATTCGTTTAAGCACTCTTACCTCGCCGTCACGGCAATGATATTGACTGGCAATAAATTACGGACAAACAGGAAAAAAGATCTTCAGAGGAGAAAGTAGAGGAGAATCGCGACGAGGATTTCAGTAATGGCCGTTGCAGTTTAGAGTTTCGCCTAGCATTAGTAATAAATTGCATACTTTTTATATTGAATATGTGACAAATGAAATTATATCGTTTTATTTCAATGCGCATAAGTCATTAGCAGAAGAAATATGTTTCTGTTCGTTTCTAATCGAGTAATAGATTACGAATCTTTGTACATTCATATCTGATATACATCTCACACATTCTCAACACACTTACAAATAGTAAGTAATACAAGTGGTAAGTAATACAAATAGTAAGTAATACAAATAGTAAGTAACACTAATAGTGAGTAGTACTAATAGTACTCATAGTAGCACTAATAATACTTTTTTTTTACCTTTGACCGTTCGCTTTTTCATGTCGCGAATTCCGTGACGCGAATTAGGCTTATACCCTGCCAAAAGAAGTTTCACTTCGATAATACTAATAGTAACCGGAGCTATTACACAATAAAGTAAAAATCCACTGTAAAATGCGTAGATGAGCCAACACCTCGAAGGTCGCAACGTATTCTGGAATGTGTGAGTACTTAGCGCGTGCAAACTACCACGTTGGACGCTTGTTGCAAGCTTAACGAGTCCGCGAATTTCTTCGGCGAGCGGAGTTTGCGAAGGCGCGGCGAACCATGGCGAGGCGGCTCGGTTTTCACGCGCAACGACACGTTTTCCGGAAACGCATAGTCGATCGGCCGACAAGAGGAGCATTTGCATACGACGACGGCCCGGGGCGGTCGGTCGAACGTCCACGCAAACTTACCAGCACAGACTTCTAGCCTGCGACGTCGTACACGCGCTGAGGACACGCGCGTGTCCTCAGAACGTGTTAGACGCCTTCCCGTCGGGCCCTCGGGCGACGCTCATCTCGCGAGCACACGTGCATATGCAGCTGGTCACTTGGAACACGTTGCTGCACCAAGCTGTGCACACAACTGTCGCGAACAACACGACAAAGTGACTACGACCGGCTCGTATAATAAGAATACGCGTTCTTCCGCTACACGCTACTATGTTGCCTGGCTGTCCGGCCACGGACGATTCCACTTCCGCGTATCCTCCCGGTCACGATAGATCGGTAATCCGACCAGGATCCTCTAACTGTTCAGTCGATACGCTGGAATATGTTTGGTCACATTTGTTTATGAAAATGAATGGAGAATTAAGTCTGTAGGTTTAATTCGATTTTAGAGGTTTACGACGAAAACGGAACACGTACAATTTAAAGCAGCGGACGAATTAAGAAGATTTAAGGACATCGGTGTATTAATTTCAGCTTAATAAGACAATTAAAAGAAGAAAGAAATAATACAAACATAAAATATATAATATAATATAATAATACAAATACAAAAACGACACAATTCAGATGATGTTTGCCTGTTTAATTCATGATTCAGAAGAACCTCGATTATATGTGTTTCAGACATGAACAGTCTTTGACTACGCCGAACAGCAAAAATTATACGACTTACGCAAAATTTTGAAATCGACTTTTTCCCGACTTTTCGGGCCGAATATCCCACTGTGCCACGTTAGTCTTGACTTCGAGTATTTCTGGAGCTTCACGACTTAATTATAACGAGCATCGGTAATGAGTAGACACGTGAAGAACGTCAACGTCCACCGAAAAGCGGTGCATAAGCATCCTCGTGTTCTCGCCAGCGACCGGCCGATTATCCTCGGTGCTCGGCAACGAAAAAAAGCCTTCAGCACGGTAGCCGCCACGAGGAGTCCCGACTTCTGGCATTAACGTCGCCCGGGGCGATTGAAATAATACTATTCGCGAAAGAAAATGAGGCATTTTCGAATTTGCATTCGCAGAGGCCGCGGGCCACCGGTGTACTCAGTGGTCTCGGGCTACGACTCGGTTCCTTTTCTTGTACCATTCCGCCAGCAATGAATCCGCCAAGGGCCGAGAGAGTGTGCGCGCTGAACCCGTGTACGTGAACGAGTCCCGAGAGTTTCCTGAATTTATAAACTTGTGTACGGGGCTCTTATGTGTGCGTGTGACGTTGACCCTGAAGCATTGACCAAGTCCTCGGGTAGGGTTGACCCGGCTTCCGGGGACCACGGGCACACACCGCGTGCTCCTCGGCCGCTTTTGTCCGAACGAATATTACTTCTTGAATATTTGAACGCCGCTAATGAACGTTGTTAAGCGGCAAAGAAAATTCGGCGGAACTGCTGCCAGCCGTCGTTGATTGCGCTCCGCGGTAACGCTCGGCTAAAGTCTTCTTTCGCGGGAATAATTTCGGCATTTGTGCGGCCCCCGGACTCGATTAGTTTCTCCGCGCTTCAAAAGCATAATTGCAAACCATCTCCGACGTATTTCAACTCTCGAACGGCGGATTTATTATTTTACTTATAAATTTTTTTCAACGTGTTATTGAAGGCACACCGCGTAGATCCATTAAGCTGACTATTGCATCTAATGTAGTAGCTACTCATTTAATTTACAGTTCTTAAATTTGACTGCATTCATTGCAATAATGCTGAAAAGAGGCCGGAGGCGAACGTACCCTTTTAAAATACCCGGTACGTTTACACAAAAAATGTTTATAGCAACACATCTTATGTAGAGATTTGACTTCACTAGACCGCAGTATCTTCAGTGATATTCGAGTTATTATTAAAAAATGGAGACCCAATACGCGGGACCGTAAAGTTCAGTCTGATAGGTTCGGATAAAGCATGTTCTACTGTATGCGTGGATTAAACAAGGAAGATCCAAGTTGTGTCGTGTTTGGTATCATTTGAACCAGAAAAATGCCACTAATGTGTTGGCAAAAAGAAGATTAACAATCACATTTCGAACAGAAAATGTTGAATTTCCAGAACTTTCTCCTGTAATTCAATTTATCAGGAAATTTACCGAAGCTAGACTATTTCTTTCACTAGCAACAAAGACGTAATGCCCGTTGCAAATTACAGGGTACATTGTGATAGGGCTTCGTGACTGGATTCAATAGTTTCCTGTCGACTGGTAGAACGTGGTAAATAATTTTCTGGGTAATGTTGCGGCCGCGTTCCACTACAAATGTTATGCCAGCTGGGTTGACCGGACGGTGGGCAGCACGGCGATGCTGAAAACCCACTGGTCGAATCAATTTGTATTTTCTATCGTTCTATCAATTTGTGCGGAGGCGGTTGGTCGTGTTACTTCCATCGACGAGCGAGGCATTGTAAAAACGAGATGAATGCACTGGCCGATCGATGCATCGACCTCTTGTTAAATTATACATCGTAATTACCTTTGGCGCTTCCACTATATTTCCGTTGAATGGCGTCTGCGAAATGCGCGGCGATAAAAGTAATTATACACGTGTGAATGCGGTAGTAAAAATTGTATTAATGCTGGTATCGATAATTTATGTGTCTTTTCTTGTTAGACGTTAGATATATCGATGAACGACCGACTATTGCGTACATTCGATATGTATTTATAGGAGAGCGGGCAGCTAAACGAAGTTAATTGGTTCTCCGATGTTTTGCATTAAATTACGTTGCGGTAATTAATTGTAAGTTATTTTTGGTAATATTTTACGGTAATGTAAATATTTCTTGTCAGAAAAGGGATGGTGATCCAAACAAAAAATTAATTCATTAAGTCATTAATTTTTTGTATTCTTGCAACATATGAATAACACAGTATTGTATTCTGCGAGAAAAAAATCACAGAAACCGAAAAGGGGAGGGATCATCGATAGCCGTGTTTTCCAATCAATATAATTAAAGGTTTCTGGCAACAAAACACGGCAATCATGCGCATCTGCGTACAAACGCAACGCAAAAAGGAAGTTAATGAGGCACGAGTCTGTTCTGCTGAAGCAGATCCTCCTATGAAAAATTTGATTCTACATATTTTCGATTTATTTTTTCCCGTAAAATCACCCCCTTTTCGGCTGTACCTCTGGTTACCATCCTGTATTTTCAGAAATTGTTGTCGAATTGTATTGAAATTGTGACGAGAATTACCCATCGAAATATTATTTGATTAATTTAATTTCGTTTTCGTGATACGTACAATTGGGGAAACCCAGTAGAACTGCAATTACGGTGCAGCAGATTCCGAAGATCCTCTTTCGTGTTCTCTTTATCCGTGAAATGTAAACGCCGTAAGTGGATCAAACGTTTTTGAGCGACGATGCACGTTCGACCCCATATTTTCTTGAAACGTGCAGCCTCTTGCTGTCGTTCCCGTGAAATTACGCCATTCTGTATCAAGATCCATCATTCATGTTCAACCGTAACTGCGTGGCGCGTGAATTTTACAGAGCCATAAATTTCCAAGATGCAGCCAGCTGCGCCAGGCTATCGGTAAAGGGAATACACGGAAGCATTAACGATCGAGGTTGACAGTGCGGTGTAATAAAAGTTTTTCTAAAAAGACTAGTCCGTAGCTCGATATTATTAAGCCGGGTTTCTATGTCGTGTGCTCCAAATTCGTGAACGTTATGGTAATCTGACTAGAATCGTCTTGATAAAATCACATAGAAATTTTCGTTTAACGGTTTTTCTAAAATTTATTGTTTTAAATGCTTGCAATTTTTACTGGGTCTGGACGTTCAAATGGATGTTTACAAACATCAAATTATCTTGGTGTAATTTACTAACACTGTAATTAAATTTAAATTTAATTGAAGTAACAATAATATTGTAAATTTGATTTTTAAGTTTTACTAATAATGGATGCAATTGTTGTATTTAAATTTATTTTTTTCAATTTGATGCTGCATACAGTGTATCAGTTTAGAGATGGTGTTGTACGCGCTTTACATCAAACTAAGGAAATATAGTAAACTCGCAGTTAAGCTGATCTGTGTAAATAGATATTTACTAATATTTACACTGACCATGTATACATGTACCCAGAATATGTACATATAAACACAAGGATACTTGAAATTTGATTGGCAGCTATAATCGAGTAATGATAGAGTTTCAGAAACTCCCCATTCCTGGCTGTTGTTGCTAAATTCAATCAGGATAAGTCTAGAAACGTACAAATACACACTCTTGATAATAGGTATGAAATAGTAGCTGTTAACTCTACCTTCTGTCTAGCTTGAGGAACCTGTTCGATTAGCTCATTAACAATATTAGTTTAGCACTTATTTAATCTTTAATAGAAAAGTATTAGAACCCTGCTACTAATATACATACCCCTTAACACATTGATTAGAAAATTACAACTTCCAGAAAATCTAACGAAACCAAAGTAATTTTGTTGATAATAGATCAATAATAGTTCAATAATAGAGAATAATAATTGTATAATTATAAAATTATATTTAGAAAAAGCTTTGAAAAGGAAATTATACCAACAAGAAAATTTAGAAACCTGCATCTCATCCGTCCATAGAGTAAAAGTGGAGGAGTACTTGAAAATAGGATGAAAAATCCTGAAGGATTTTCGCTAGGCTGTCGCTCTATGTCTGGTCACCGAGTAAACTGGAGCGACTAGATCGAATTGTTTCTATTTTATACGCCTCCGTACGGCTCAGCGACGCGTGAAAATGACCGCGATCCATCCATTTTTACAGACTTTTCTGCCTGCCCCCGTCGTCCCGTTGTCGTCTTTGGAATGCACACGACCGATCCAACGTCGTTTAACCGAACTGGTCAATGGCTACTGCGTACCCCGCGATATTGAAACGACCTTAGAACGATCGAGCACCGTTCGATTTCCGTTCACCGATCTGCGGATTTCTCCTAATGACTCGCTCGACTCGAAATAGCAATCGACTGAGTGTGTCGTAGCAAATTGCAACTTGTTTGTACTGTTTTGCATATACACATTTTTATCATGAACATACAAACACCGCAGTCTAATTATATCTATGCTTCTGTAGTGTGTAAACCTGTTGTGAAATTGCCCATCACACGATAAAATTGACTGAAATGATTGAAATCGGCGATTACAGTAAACCACATAAACATTCTATAAATACTTTATTTATTTAAGTTAAGCAAGCATGAGGCGTGGAAATTTGATCAGAAAAGAAATCATTCTGAAGAGGAAACGTGTCGCGCAGCTCGATCCCGTTCGATAATTTATTATCCGGATAAATACGCGCGTGCAGTTGAAACATGATACGAGCATAGCGTTTGCGTAATGTAATATTCTGCGTTTACATCCTGTCTGATCCGTGTGTTGCGGAAAATTAGGTCGATCGGGTAAAATCGATCGCCGTAACAAGCGGGCAAGCTGTCGGCCAGCCGCCATTTTTGTCGTCCTGCGTCCAAGAACGAAGGACGGCGAAGAACGAAGAACGTCATAGAATGAAGGATATCGTAGACTGAAGAACGTCATAGAATTTAGGACATCATAGAATTTAGGATATCATAGAATTTAGGACATCAATGAATTTGGGACACATAAAATGTAGGATGTTGACAAGTAAAACATTGGAAGGACAAATGACGTTGTGGAATGAAGGATTCGAAGAATGAAGAACAAAGGACTCGCAGAAGGGATCTCGAAGAAAGAATAACTCTGAGAACGAAAGACTGGAAGAGAGAACAACTCGAAGAACGGAGTGCTTGAAGAACGAAGGACTCGGAGGCCGGGCGACTGGAGGAACGAAGTACTTGAAGAACGTCCTTGGATACGCTGAGGACATGGTAGTCTGCGAGTAACTCGTTAGATCCGGTGATTGAAGATTGGTCGGAGAACGGCACGGTAGTTATTACCGGGTTTAATAAGCGACGGTGCTTTCGCGAGATAGATGAAGCCTTCTTGCTTCACCTTAGCGCATGCCAGAAGGATATGGTTTAACGGAGAAGAAGCAGCAGAACGGAATGAAGGAGAACGGGATGGGAGGTAGCTGTCGCGTGTAGGTCGCGATGGTGGGTCCACAGAGAGAGATAGAAAGAAAGAGAGAGAGAGAGAGAGAGAGAGAGAGAGAGAGAGAGAGAGAGAGAGTCGAGGGAGAGAGGATATAAAACGACGACAACGGGAGTGGTTGGATTAAAGTTATCTTTAGCGAAGTAATTGGACGTAAACTGTCTTCTTGAATTAACGCCGACAATTTTAGTCTGGAACCGACGTACTTTGTTAAGATATTTCGAATTATTATTACAACGGTAGACACTGCGATTTTGAATTATTCGAGGCCCCTCATTCTCCCCGACTAGTTGCAAAAGTGATCCGGATATATTAATAATAATCTAGTAAGTCCTTCCATAATTGAATTAATCTTCTAGAAAATTGGTGAAAGCTTAAAATGGGTTATCCAACAGTGTTCTATTTGTATCAACATTTTGTATATACGAAGAAATTTCTTTCAAGCTCTATTAGTTGAGCGACGTGCAACACCTGTCATACTTTCGCGAATGCAAAAAGTGGACAACATTCTTGAAGTTAGTTTACGCTGGAGTTATACCGACTTTGAAAAAAAAAACACATGAAGAGTTGAACCAGTTTAGATCTTCCGAAGAGAAATGTCCTTTTTCGTCAGAAAAATTGACTTTGTATACATATAGAATATTAATATCAGTATTGTTGGAATAAAAAAGAAACCGGACGATGATGGTTTGATGACTTTACCGATTGTCAAATGTCATCGAACTACATTCTATCGAATTTGATACCCTAGCATTTTTTGAAAATTTTGGTAAATTATAAATGCCTAAAAATTTGGCAGACTGATATACAAGGGCATAGGAACCTTCGCAAGGGAACTGCCAGAGTCTGGCTTCTTTTTGATCACACCTCGAATGGTTCCGCGAAAAACAAAAGAAGAGACTAGAAAGTGCTGCCCCATGGCAGATGAGGGAAAGGGGACGAAGGTGCACCGAAGGAGGACCTGAGGAGTACCGAAGGAGTACCGAAGGAGGATAGTGGCTCCTTTCTTTGGTGCATGCACGAGCTTGAATAGCGGATGGCCGAAGCGCGTGCCGACCGGTTTGGCTTGCGCTCGCAGTTACCACCAACACTTAGGTAGTCTGAAATTTATCGATGCCGTGGCCTGGCACGTAGTCCCGGGCGCATCCTTTCAGAGCACCGGCAGTGCTTGTCGCTTAATTCTCGTTTAGACGAGCTTCAATTAAGCGGCGATCCATCATGATGGGCTATTCCGCAAGGTTTAGCAATCGTTAATGACATTCGGAAACCTCCCTTTTAATTGATGCGTTTCAAATCGACTAACTCGATCGTATCAATCCCCCTCTCCGGAAGTTCTCAGCCGTGTGTTGTTTTACGACGCCATTTTCGTTCGGGACATTGTGCTGAAAGTTCGCTGACGTAACAGGCATGAATGCATTTATGGATGTTATTACAGGGAGATCGATATCAGTCGGATTTAATAGCCATTTTCTTCGCTGTTATATAAATTAGTCGTTTTTGGCTTGATGTACTCTTTGATTTATTGAAGCATTCTTAGATGCAATGTTCTTTTTCTGTTCGATTTATTTATGTGACTATTATGCTCCGTGAAATCGTAAACAATTATAAGTGTAATAGATTTTCTGCAGATCTTCATGAAAAATAGAATGTTTTGCGTCAGTTGCAAGAAACGAGAGGAAATTAATAAGTTGATGCTATTATATTGATTTTATTTTAAGTGGAATTTATTTATTTTTGCCATGGACGCGTAAAATCTAGTCTAGTTACAAGAAACGTGAAGTTTTAGTCCTTTTGTGTTGCACATACAGCAATTTCAGTTTCTAGCAACATCAGAATGAATTTTCAGAGAAAAATACCAAAAATAAATTACTTTATATTAAGTTTTCACTTTTTCTTGTTTCTCAATTTTGTTAGATGTTAGCAAAAGTTTTAGTCTTCTCTTCAATTTTATTTAATTTATGGATGCACACGAGCAACGTCACCAGTCGATAGTGTAGAGTTGGTTGGTTATAAACATTGATAACAAATAAACAATTACACACAAAGTGAGAATTCATTATAATTACCAGATATCATGCATGAACAGTTGAAAAATATTAATGGCTTTTTTAACTAATCATTGATACTCGACACCGCAGTTTTAATTTTTAATCTTCCACCTGTAAAATATGGTAAAGTGGTTTCGCCGTGTAGAGAGAAGATCGAACCAGGCGATATTACACGAATAAGTTTAATAATAACCACATTCGCGGTTTTCGATGTAACGGCGAAGGTAGTTTAGCAAGTTACACGACTATTACCTTACACGCGTAACCACCATACCAGGGGCCGGAGTTATTTTAACGGCTGGCTGGCTGTGTACGATAAAACAAATTACAACACCCGACCCTTAACTTCCAATGAATTGTTACATGGTAATTAGATCTCGCGTGTGAAAACTGACTTCTCTAAAGGATACTCTTTGGCTCGAACACTGTTTTCGAGTTTCATTAAACTTTTCAATGTATCATGCTTCCCGCCGTGTTGTACTTCCTCGTATTCTAAAGTATACTTCATTATGTTAACGGCATCGCGTTTCGAACCACGAAGTTTCACTATTATTAGCTGTACTGTATAATATTAACGAAGTACCTTACCAGTTACCTATCTTCAATTGACTCAAAGAACGAACTTTAAGTAACACGGACAGCAAAGTGAAATTCTTGAAAATTTTTACAATTAATTGGTAGAACCTCCATTATGAACTTCTCGATTGTTTTCAGATACAGCGATTTATTATTCAAATTGTGTTGTGGTTTACAAACACTTCCCGTAAAATTTTATAAAATAAATAAAAACCAGTCTCCCTAATTTTTTAAAAACATACTTGAAAAACTTGAAAGAATCCCTCTAAATTAAGTTTAAAATTAAATTATTATAAGAAGTCCTATTTTGATTTAGCTCGTGAGGTGGATGCTTTTGATAATTTCGTCGCTGTCATTGCTGGATCCATTGAAATTCCTATACATTCATTTCTTTTGCATATCTTTGAATCTACTTCTTTATGATTAGATTAAAAGTAATGTTTCCACCACTACCGGAAAATTAAAACTCGAATAGCAATAATTAATAATCCAGATTATTTTTTTAAATCTATTCTTTCGACATTAATATTAATCTTCTTACTTGGTCTAGTGCAAATAGCCAATGGTTAAAAACTAAAGACAAAAATAAGTAATGTTTCCGTGACTACCGGAAAATTCTGCGTAGATTAGCAACCCAGATTATTTTTTGATATCTTCTAGACCTAGTGGATACAGCCAATAATTATAATTAAAGTGAACAGAAAAATGTAAGTAATGTTTCCGCGACTACCGGAAAATTAAAACGCGCGGATTTGCAACCCGGATCATTACCCTGTGTGGGCACGCATGAGGTCTTCGAGCAATTCGAATTGCCTTTAAATTATTATAATTATAATCGTGCTGCGAATTAGCCTCGCGTCAGAGTATGGTACTTTCTAATCCCCGTCCCGTCGGTCGCATCTCGCGTGCCAGTGGCCGCGTGCTTATCTCGATGTCCTTATCAATTAAAGACCAACTGGGTAACGGTATCTCGGACATTAGCTTCGTTTCGATAAGATCGTCGATTACCTGACGACCGTCGTGTCCCATCCGAGGGCAGCTTTACACGTTCATCAGATTCACGCGACCCGCCCCCGCGCGCGCTCGCAAACCTACGATGTCCGATAACCTTAATCGCGTCAAGTTTATCAAACGGTCAGCACACTACCGGTGAAAATTTATCTCTGTCGCCGAGCCTCGTATTTTTGCCCGAAATCCGGCATCCAGCTCGCCTACGGGATGTCCCTTTTATTGGCGAATAAATTCCTTGCGGTCTTCATTTTTCATCGACCACGCACAGCCTCCGCCGTCGCATCGGTTCGCGTGTGCAGAAACCGGCCGCGATGGAAATCATAGGACCCGATGGAGTTGCGGAAACCTTATCCATTGAGATCCTGGACGTACTTTGTCAGATTTGTTTGATCGAGTAATTCCTTCGACGATCGACATATTACTGACGTCAATTTCCTGGCTGGAAGTGCTTGAGCGATCAGTGTATGACAAGAGGAGAAGGAATTGGTTTTAGATGATCATTAGATTTAGATGATCATTAGATTTAGATGATCATTAGATTTAGATGATCATTAGATTTAGCTAATCATTTGATTCAGATATTCATTGGTATTTCTTGATTGATGAATTATAATTTCTAAGGAAGTTCAATTTTCTAAGGAGTATATGTGTGAATCTGTTTCTGTAGGCACATTTTCTGTGAATAAAATAATAACTTGAAATAATGAAGCATTTTAACATTATTTTGGAGTTTTTTAAATAACAGAAAACTGAAAGAAATGAGTGACAAGTTTACGGGGTTGTTGGATGGTGCATTATTCAAATATATTATTTAAATAATGTCAAATTTGTTAGACTATAGACTAGAGAATTACTTTCAATTTAACTTATTGACGTCCCACTAAAAATTTAGTAGATTTCCAATACCATCGATAATAGTATAAACAGCATAAATATCCAACATATTATATCAACATTGCAAATGCTTTACTAGACGTGTTATTTTTTAACATTCAACTGAAATTATTAGCTACTTGCATCAGGGTCTAATCAAACTATTGATGCAGACTTCGAACAAGTATATATATAGATATAAAAATATCAGAAACACAAGTCAAAAGTACAAGTCAGGAGTACAGTCAGAAATACAAGTCAGAAATACGAATTGTTGAAAACGCAGAGCGTCGTACATTTCCCAAATTATTTACATATCTGTCAACACACTAAGCAGATCAGCCGCGTACCCCACATTAACAATCGCTAGCACACCTTCCATCAATTCCCCACAAAATAGAATTACTCCACAAGCAGATTGAACCTTCTCTTCCCAATTCCCCAAGTCAATATCATAAAACAACAACCAAAAACAACTCGACCACAATGGAATTCTCCGCAGCGAAATGGCTAGCATTCCAGAAATCCCATGGAACGCGCGAAAGGTTAATAGAAACTTTCTCGTTTGGAATCGATTTGCGATTGCCGGGAGATCTTCATTGCCAGTTTTCCGCCGATTCCATAAACGATCGCGTTCCAACCACGGTGAACACGATGTACACGACCGATCAATAAACTGTACTAATTATCACGCAACTGTACCGCCTCGTCAGGACCGTGGAGCCTTAACCGATCGAACACGATCCTACGAAGAAAACGCATTCCTCGACGCATGCCAACCCCCGCAATGAACTTTATCACTCGAATCGGGCATAACTCTGTCGAGGAGGAGCGGGTTTCTCGCGTGTGCTTTGGTCGGCTCACAAAAGAGCGTGCTCCTAAACGCTTGTCGCACGTTCGCTTTTATCGTCGAATAAATTTCTGTCGTTTGATTTTTCACCGGTGTGTTTCGACCGTTTAAGCACCAGAGAGAGTTTTCTCTCTTTCACGCTCCGGGTTTCGATTCGAGCGCGGCGTAAATCTCTCTCTACGCCTCTGTTGTTGTGCCTGGTGGCGATACGTCGCGACGAATCGGTCGTATACAGGGTATACAGGATATATGTACCAGTAATCATGCCACAACCCTGAAGGGGGTGATTTCTAATGCGACCGTGCTGTTGCTGGAACGGATACCGGCGCCGCTTATGAAATCGTCGCAGAGTGATGATCAAACCTAAAGTGGTACACTGTTTGCTCGGATTACGAACTGTCGTGCTAGGACCTTTCGAAAATTTGGCAAAAATTTTCTAAAATATCTTCATGTCATTTAACCCCGAAGTGATATCTGGTTTCTCAGGAGCAGCGCACTGGGATCTTCATCAAAGTTTAGTTAAGAGAAAAGTTCTACAAAAATTCTTTCAGGTGTATAATTTAGGATTAAACTGGGGTCAGGTGAGACCCCAAGATATCATTACAAGGATATCTAAGACTGAATATTATAGAAACTTGATATTTGCAATTATCCGACAATACAGTAGCGAAAGTATGCAAACATTTTGTCGATTTAAATGAATCGCAAACCCTATAAATTCAAAGATTTTTACATCTCTTATAATGCTCATAACTTTTTTGTCAGTCAACCGATTTCAATGAAACTTTGTACATGTATATAACTTACTTAGATTTACAAAGTACACGTTTTAAATTTTCGTGACCAAAACTTTTTCCTCCTTGCGACCAATAACAATTAAGAAAAATTATTTACACATTAGCTAGTAAACTAATCCTTTTAACGTTCCAAAAGAACACAAGCTGTTGGGTCCAATTTTGATAAAGTTATTCGTTTATAGAAGGTGTACGAATACTTTGCGCACCCACTGTGCCTATAAATAGCAGAACAGTATAACTTATTCCGGGAAAAATGTGTCAAATTGACACGGGGGACGGATAAGGGTTAAAGGTCCCGCGAGTGGATAATGAAGAAGTGGTCTACGGAAGGATTAGCGGGTCACCCAGTAGATACAAACGAACCTGCAAGCTGTTGCACGCGTCGTTACTTAGTCCGGTCGATGGCAACCAGGTATTCAGGTACGTAGCGGCCCACGTAACACACAGCCTGGCCAGAACGGGCTCACGGAGAGCCGAGGAGGCACTCCCGACACGCACCAATGCATGTCTTGCTCCATTTCATCCTTGCCCATTCCCACTTACTCTCACCTACTTACCCTCCGAGACGGAAACTCTGACCGAGACGTGGCGCGTTCATACACGCCAGCCGAGATAGGAATTTCATGGGGCGCAACACCACGTCCGTTGCGACACACGCGTGCTCCAACGATGCCTGACCAGGTGCGCGCGTTTTCCGCGGCCGATCCGAGCCGCTTTTGTTCCCCGAGATTTTCATTCAGACCACGTGGACTACTACCGCAGTGTAAGGAAACGCTAGCTTCGAAACCTAGGATAGAATGGGGTAATGGCACTTAGCACATTATCTACTGGCGATTGTTCCATAATTTATCGAAGTCTCATGACTGAGAGTTTTTCAATATATCCTTCAACAGTAACTTCAATTATAAAGCAACAACTCACTCTGGCTAATCTAATAATTTCTTTTGGAATTATTGTGTTACAGATTTTTCATCTTTCACTTGGTACATTATAATTATTGAACAGCCTATCGATAAGCTTCCGGGAGATAAAGTGTTAACAATAGCTTTTCTGACCACTACAGGTGACTATTTTACATTAGTTTATGAAAATGAAAAACCAGAATGTCTATCCAAACTTTTAGCAAAGAAATAGATTTGTCGAATAATTCCTCATGGATTAAACTATAGGAATAGCACAATAAGAATTGAATTGCTAAGTAAACAAAAACTTCGTAATAGATGTATTAAGTGGCGCATTTACGGCTGCCAATATGGCAGCCAAGTTCTTCTATATACCTATAATTAGGTGCCACATCCCTCGCTGAAAGAAGCTTTCAGCTGTGCGAAGAGTTAATTGCTCTAGAAGTGATTTTTAGTGTGACTACAGTTGATTTGATCTCAATCTGAGAGTGAACGGCTTCCTGCAGCGACAGGTGCTACGTTTCACCTGACAAATTATTCACTAATTCTAACTAATTTTCTCTAAACGGTTCTAAGGTAATCTTCCTTTGTGCGCATAGCGTCGGTCAGAAATTGAACGCTGTATTAAATTTTTTTTAACAGTTCCTTTAAATTGTTACAAAAGTATGTTTGGAGCCATCTTGGTTTAATCTCTGATTTATTAATAATCGTTGATCCCGATTTTCTTTAAGGTTCCAAACTTTATTATTTTTATTATTTCATCAATTATTTAATTGAATTTCGAAATAGTAAAAATATAATAAAATTCTAAGGACTCACGTCTTATTATTTTCAATCGATTAAAATGATTGAAATAGTAAATACCTTTTTCTTTAGCTACTAGTTGTTCAGATTATGATAGAACATTCCTATTTTGCATAAAAATCCGCAGTGTAATTATTCTAATGAATTTTTCTTCGAAATTAAAAAATGCCAATTGCTCCATAAAGTATGCAGAATGTTGTTTTACTGGCTATTGCCAATTTGCCAATTTGGCACGCTCAGATCAGAATACGCACGCGCGCACCGTGTACATACGAATGCAATTTAATTGATATTGCCACTGCACATGCATTACGCAGTAAGGTCGTGTGGCTGAAGGTAGCTCGAAGTGATTAAGTGACATGTACATTATTAATTATTAATCAAATTGGACAGTAATTGCATGGAGTAATTAAATTGTACCACGTTCGTTCAAAATTTTATACAACGGTACCCGATCCGAATGGCTCGCGTCTCAATTTATTTTAATCACAAAATTTAACTAACGTAAGAAAAAAGGTCAATTGTTGCGGAATCGATAATTAAAATGTTCTGCTACATTAATTAGGCACGCAACCAGCAGCAAAATTACGGTTCTCGAACTGGTAGTTGATACTCCTCGTTACAGACACGAAGAACTGTTATTTCCAATCCAAGGATTTTGTTTTTTTTTTTCGTCCAATTATATAGGTCAGCGACAAGTTCTTGGTTTCATAATTAACTATTTGTATACTTTATTGATCGGTATGTAAAGAGAACTTCAGGGAATTCAATCTCTGAGAAAGTAACATATAAACACTTAAAAATTTAACGATTTCCATGAATTTTTTTTCGTAATTGATTTAGCTCTTCCGTCATGCAGAACAGATTTTCATATAGTTTTAATTACTTGTTTAAAACATATATGCATGTTTAAAAATTGAAACCTGGCGAATGCTTAAATAGCATATGCCGAAATTTCATTTTTCGGTAATTCTTTAATCAATGAAAGCATGATAAATTCAACGTAAAAATTTTTTTAGCGGAGTATCCCGTAAAAATTTTCGAGATTTTATCTACTTCATCTGAGAAAAGTATGTTTCGAGGAACGCACGTTAGTTTTGAGCGCGAATTACATTCTTCAAACATCTATAACTACGTTAATTTTGCGAGTTCAAACAAATCCTTATGCACACATAACTTACTTAATACATCACTTATACTTAATACGTTGACTTGCCACGGTGTTCACCATTGATTTACTTAAAAACGATTGTTATAAAATTAATGACACTGAATATCAATGTATCCATTCTGGAATGAATTAAATGATCAAGTTCATATTATTAATTAATAATAATTATTAATAACTCTGGCCGTTTACAACGTGTTAGAATAAATGCAACAAAAATCGATTTTTCGAAAATGAAAAACCAGTAAGTTGTCACGGTGGCAGCTGATCTAAAGGAAGATTTCGGAGAGATCTGGCCGAGTCGATAGATCGGTACCGTCTATACCCACACACAGGTACGCGCGGGGGCTACGTATCGTTGTCCCGATATCTCGGACAAGGCAAAATATTTACGGGAAAATTTCGCCGTGGGTGGCGCGGCTTCATGAATAATTTCGGTCCGCAGGAGACTCGTCAGCCGTCGGCTAGGTGCCCGGGGCGCTCGGTTCTAATTACGGCAACTGCAGAGCTCGTCTGCGCCCCCGGCGATCCCTCGGGTCAGTTTCCAACCCCCCCGTTTTCCTACCCCAGCACAATTTCCACAGAGTCCACATCCCTTCCACATCCGTTCTGAAATGCTAGCAGCGCTGCACGCCCCTGCCTTCGCCTCCTCTCTTCCTTTCCATCCCTGTCCTCCTTCTTCTGCTATCGGTGTACCCGTCGACCAGAGCGCTCCGCAACGCCCGGCAACCGGTTTCAAAAGTTTTCCACCATCTACCGGCCTGTTTCCCGATTTTCGGACCGGGTCCCTATCGCCAGCTTCCAGATGTTATTCCGAATGGAATGGATCTTCCGAAAAAATTTCTATTCACGCTCGTTAGCCGATCATCGATCCTACGTTGACGCTCTCGGCGGTGTTCCGACGATTCGAAGTCGTGGAAGCTAGAATTTTTGTAATATGTCCCAAACCTCGCGCGACGGAGCTTTTTCACAATTTGTACAATTGGCAATTAGGATTGTTTGCTATTTCATTTAACGATCTTTTTACATGTATTTTTGAAAATACAGCAGAACCTCGTTTATTGCACGGAATCCTCATTTTGTATCCTAGGGGATATACGAAGGTAAGTGGGGAAACAGATCGCCTGCTTGCACGCATTTTCGATTCGTTTTGTGCAACGAGTGAGGTACTACTGTACTTCTTGCTTCACTGTCTATTCTACAGACTGTATAAATAATATAAAAATCGTAAAAAGCGATTTTAAAAAATGAATATATTCCAACTAATCAAAATGATGAAAAAAGAAAAATAATTTTTGTTCAGCTACTAATAGCTATAAAAGCTACTTTGAAAAAGATTACAATTATTGTGAAGATGCATCCATGAGGAATTAATCGACAAACTTATTTCTTTGTGTATAAATTATAAACAAAATGGCTAAAAACTTTTTTCTAAATAATCACTTTTAGTGCCTCGTAAACATAGCGTTAAAAATTGTTGTGATTTTGAATGTTCACTGTCGTCAAATTTGTTTGGAAATATAGCAACATTCGGAATAAAGGGTAATCGGTCGATGCACGAGAATAGGGGGACGCGGTATAATGCGATAGGGACTTGACAGACACTCTGTATGTATTTGTCTGGTCTGGCATGCTCGCGGACAATAGCGATGGCGAGCGAGTTAGGATCAACGGCTCATCGATCGTGAATCCAGAGGCGGATCGCCAGAATACGCGTACGTAAGAAGTGAAAGGCGGAATCGAGGGGATCTAGGCTTTGTGCCGCGAACGCTGCGAATCGTTGCGAACGGAAGTCGCGTCATTTCCCATCGCCGACTGCTAATTACAGATCGGGATCCTGTCGCGACGATCATCCGGCAGATGTTCCGCTGCCATTCTGACAGGATGACGCAGGATCGGACGCGCGTCGATGGGAGAAATAAAGTTGCGACTTGTGTTGACGTTACCGTTACCGAGTTCTTTATTCGTTATCGGAAACCGTGTTTTGCAAAATTAGTAACATTAGCTTCCAACTAATAAGCAGTCTGCGAGTTTTATGAATTTATGATCAAATTGTAACTTGAACTTAACACGTTGACTGCCACGTGAATTTGTTACGTTTCAGACAAGTATCACCTCATTCATAGTCGTCGTCAGCGTGATTAATAACTAGAAACCGGATCTTTGTGCAAAATAAAAAGTTTGTGTATCAATTGGAAGACACACGAACTAAATATAAATTTATGTTTAAGCTTTAATAATTTTAATATTGTGAAAATAAAATAATTTTCTTCAGAATTTGCTTCAAGAGTGAATATCTATTATACAGGGTGTCTCAAAAATGTTATGCTTCCTTGAGGTGATTCCTGAAATCATTTGAAGTAATTCTTCCCTTTGCGAAAATGTTCTCCGCGGCCTTGTTAAGGAGTTATTAACGAAAAACAGGGAATCCGGCTCGGCCAATGCC
>CM052316.1:19015463-19050495 GCA_028455605.1 Lasioglossum malachurum
CCTGTATTTATTACAGGATAACGCGAGATTTTATAGTTAACAAGAAGTGAGATAAATTATAAAAAAAATGGATATGATTTTGGAAGTATTTTAAGAAATCTGATTTGTTTAGAATTATATTGTCATGGAACTTTTGCTAAACTTTTACTGTGTTGCTATGGAACTTTTACTGAACCAAACACGATACAATTCGGATCATAGATATTTGTCTAAATCACGGTAGAACAAAACCTCGGTTATCCGAACGTTCTCTGTGAACCAGAGTCGGCGAATGAGGTGAGGGAGACGAATTGAGAGGATAAAGTTACCCCTACTCTGCCAGTACCAGACACATGGACGACAGAGACGAAACGTGTCACGTGATCGGGCGGAAGCGTGGGGAATAGCATCGTGGATGGGGAAGGTTAAGTGGGGACAAAAGTCTTGGCATGAAAGACGTTCTTTCAGTTATAATTCAGTACAATAATTATAGTTATTTACTATAATCCAGGACTATAAATCCAATATGTATAATAGAATAGTTTCCTCACTTAAACACTTATCAAACGACTGAACATAAAATGCTCGACTTCATAATGATATAAAAATTGATAATTTTTTAACTCGTCTTTTCCGTTTGGAACATTGTACATCCGGCGAGCCATTATTTTTCCTTTTGCCGGAGAAGGATATTCATTGTTCTTGGAACAATGATTTTAATTAAACGCATTCTCTCGAGGGTAGTACAGTGTTCCCGGTGACTGACCAAGTGAAATCTGAAATTTATATCGATTTGATCCCCTCGCTAGCTCGTAAAGGTGGCGTTATATGGGCATTCGAGGAAATCCGGACGAGAGCCGACGATTTATTCGTCCTATGCTCGCGCTCGACAAGTATTGCGTGTCGGGAAGAATGCTGCTCCATAATTTCAGAATTACAATGTCTCCAGCGGCTTCCCAGAAAACTGGCATTCAATATTTGTCAAGCGAAGACGACGTCGTCGCTAGATACGAGGAGGAATGAAATTATGAGCCACCGCTCGGCGACATTTACTGTCTGTAGACTGTCTCGTGGAAAGAATTACTGGTCGAGCACGGAATTAATGTACAGGTAAAACCGAATTGACAATGTGGAATATGATGCTCCCGTGATCAAGACTTCAATCTTAGAAACAGCGATTTCAATCTTCCGTGACACGACGTAGTTGTACGATGATTTTGAAGTTTGCACAGATCAATGCAAACGTTATTTAATTTTTCGTCCTTTTACATCTATTGCAGTTTACAGTGTGAACAATTTATTTTAAGTATGAGCGTCTATTCTTTCAAATTTTGAAATGTTTTTGGTGAACGTACAGCACTGAAGTTTAAAGAAATAATAAATTGGAAGACAGCTGCATCAGAAGGAATACGTGTGTCTTTTCAAACTCGTGTTTCTTTTAGCCAGAAGTACGCATAACTTTTCCCGGGATATAATGACATAATAAGATAATAAAACAGAATTACATTTAATTTCAGTTTCTTTGAATCAAATGATGAAGATACGGGAAGATATGAGAAGATTTTAAATGAATAACTATTTACGAAGAGGATTAAAAATTAACTAGAGGAGTAGCTGACTGTTTCCTAAGATAATTAAAATAGTTTATTATGTAATAAGAAGGTTAATTAAAGAAGTGTGACAAAAAATATGGAGAAGAAAATTGCTATATTTAAGCGAAAAATCTCTGAAATTGTCGACCAAATGATGTTCGTTAATTAAAGGCTATTTCTCCTAAAAAAAAACGTTCTAAAAAATTCTTCTCGAGCTGTTTATGTTCCCAGTGTCACATCACATGACAGTGCACAGAAGAACACAGGGAATGTCATCTCGCGTTAGTCAGACCCGGTTGATTCTCGAAAGCGGATTCCGTGTGTCGCGGCATTATATGTCACTGCGTGCAACAAGAGATGAATAATTGATCATAACCATTATTCGATGACGTTGGAATGCAGCCTCGGATTGAGCAATAGCATTGTCTTCGAGTTTCTGTGAACGCGAGGCAATCGAGGGCGGCCACGAATCTCGCGTGTCGATTATGCTCTTTTCCCGCGATCGAGATCATCGACACGTCCCTGCTAGACTCTTATTGTTAGTTCATTCTCGAAAATTATATAAAATCGACGAATTTAATGAAACAAAAATTAGACAGCTACCATTTGCAATATTACTTATTTTATCGATTTTCTTATAGTTTATAAATTGCAAGTTTTACAACGAAGCTAAAATTAAATTGTGCACCGAACACGACAACCGACATGCCAATATACTAATTAAAAGCAGTTTTTGATTTAAACTAAGCTTTATTCACGTAAAACTCGGTGAACTAGCGATTGCGCAGAGCACTAGAAAGTACTCAACGGTATTTCCATCGTCACTGTCTCTTTTCTCAGCCACTGGTTGTATTTTAAACTTAAATGGTAATAGAATGAGCGAATACAGCACAGTAAAAATTGAACGTTCCTACAAACGCAGAATCTGTGGTCATAAAGCAAATAATGGCGATTGTACACGGAATATAGCGACTCGCCGATGTAATAAGCTCTCGTTGTTCAGTTAATGTAAATTCGCGATTCTTTGCAAACCGGCATTTACGTTTCAACCTGTTATTACCAGGAACATTTGAATTCCTGACGACTGTCGAGTTAATTAGAAAGTATTTCGTTCCCATTTCCATTCCGCGGGTATTGATCCGTCACGCGATATTTCGACCTCGAATTTGACGAAAGCGACGTGCACTTCAAGATTCTTTTTCCGAGCAACTGGATACGCAATGCGATTCAAATCGCATATTTTATAACTGGTCGACTAAACGATATTATTGGCAATTGATTATGTAATCAATTGGATTTCCAGGGTCTCGAGAAATTTTCAATATTTGAACTACCATAACTTTGTTGAAAAAAATACTGCGATGATTTTGGACTTGTTTTAAAACTTCAAGCATCTACTTTCGCAGGCTATTATTGATTTTATTCTGGGACGTTTCTGATTGAAAATGCTACATATTGAATCGTCTGTGAGAGCACCAAAAATATCTTTTTCTGAATGAATCTATCACAGATTTGAAGATCGATTCTTCATCTTTACAACAACTGTTCAAAATTTAATCTACGATTACTTTTTGCCGGTTTTGTAATACAAAAATTAGTACCTTATATTAATGCAAAGATGGCAGTCATATACCTTTCATTCAAAGCTTTATAAATCGTCTAGAAAAAATCGTAGATCAAGTTTTAAACACTCGTTGTAAAGAGGAAGCTGCAGTCTTTAAATCTACGGTGGTTACAGTCACGAGAAAAATTTTTCAATGTTATTCAATGCTATTCAATGTGCAATTTAAAGTAAGGGACATTATTTCAAAAGGAGCTGAATGTTGTATCGAAGGGAAAACCAGTTCGTTGTTTCTTGTTGCAACTTTTCAATGAATTATTTATAGAAGCGTGTCTGCATAACCTTTTTTGTTTCTGCTCATTGACTACGCTAACACCATTTTGTGGCAGAAACTTGGGAGGCTACGCGTTGCAGGTGCCCGCTTGGCGTAGCTATCTTCGCTGGAACCGGAAGTAGTTTCACGAGGCGGGATCGGCGGATTATATTAAAATCGAGAAATTTTCGAGCTGTGAAAGCTGCACGTTGCATAAAATTTCACTAAAATCACGTTTATCCTGGCTAAACGAGTATTATAAGCTAGTGGCTGACGAGGAGAGTGGCATACCACGTGTTATCTGCTAGCTTGTGTCTAGCCACGATAAATTGTTCGCCAACCCGTTAATTACCGCGCGATCGCGCGAAAGTAAAACGACTGATTAGATAAATCATGGGGGGAATGATCGTTCTCGAGGCTCCTCTAATTGCTTCCCTACGCGAATCGGTACTTAGAAGTTCGTCAGCCTTCTTTGCAAATATCCTGTTCGTGCATCGCGACGGTAAATCCGCTGGAACCTATACTATTTTCGAATTTAAACGAAAAGTCAGATTACAGAGAAAAAGAAAATAATAAACCTCGTAAAAATTCTCTTCAATATTCCGCTCTTGTACATTCATGATTATGGTAATGTTTGCCGTTAAATGGACCAGAATAAAACTGCAAACCGCTGGTTAGGCTTTGCCTGACCTAATTCTTCACGTTAATTACTTGACATTTGCATTTTTAGACTCTGAAAACTTTCAAAAGTTTTCAACACATGATATTTCTTCATGGCAACTATTTTTATTGTAACGAAGTTTTTGAATTTGGTTGCAATTGTTGATGGTTGTGATTGTGATTTTTAATTAGATTAAACATGTTTGATGAGAGATCTTTTGCTCCAAAGTTTATTAAGTGAAGTAAGAAAATAATCATTTTTTTTTTTAAACTCAATTTTCAATTCTGATGTCTTCACTGTTTTGAAAATCCGCAGTTTAATCGCAACAGTTCCAAACAGAATAAACAGGCTGTGTACAATTATTCAAATTCGCATTTCCATAGTCTAATCAAGGAAACGAACTTTCCTGCTCACGATTCCACGCGACTAACAAGTTAAATTTACAGTATGATCAGAGTGCTGTATTTTTTCAAAACTATTAACGTAATATCATTCGTTTTGTACCTATTACATAAGATTCTTCAACATGTCAATTTCACACGACGTTGCAATAATCGCCCTAGATCGAATGAGGGACTACAAAAACCATCACAGACAACAAAAGCACCCAAAACAATTAAATTCACTCAAGATTCTTAATTAATTTTTGTCGCGTTCTGCTGCTGCATGCTTTAATAGATTTTGAAAAGGATAAGAAGTATTATAAGTAACCTGGGCTCATATTGAAGCTTCTACTTTCAGAATCGAAAATGAACGAAAGGTTCTTCCTTTGAAACAACCACTCTAAATTTGCCATAATTTGTTATGGCGGTTTTGTCGAATTTCGAAAATTATGCGGGATTTAAATTATTGCGAATTTCGATTGTTGAGAAAGTTAGTGTCTTTTTCGAAAATGTTTGGCAAACTTTTTTCTCGTATATATCGTCTTAAAATAAATTTAAAAAGTGGTGTAATACGACCTTCGCAGAATGTCTTGTTTCACACAATCATTTAAGCTACGAAAACTTATTCTAGTTTCTGTAACACGCAACATACCCTCTTGTAAACTTTCGCGACATTTGGAGCGGAACTAAACGCAAACGCCTCGCGAAACAAAACATTCGTCAAAAGAACAACGAACACAAAGGAAATGCTTGTATCTGAATTCATTTGTCCAGTACTGCGTGTAGACTTTCAATCCTCCACAACTAACAATAAACTATGATGTGTCCAACTCTTTTACTCAACAACGAAAATCCTCTACCTTATAAAAAAAGCAGCAAAAATGAAATGCAACTGTCATATTTGATACTGAGCAATCTCGAAAATTCCATAAAATCAATTTATTCAAGGAAATAAAAAAAAAAAAAACAAAAATAAACAGTGGCGCAGAGTGAAAGTTTATAAAACTTGAAGGCCTGAGAAAATGATCAAGAAGAATGATGTGTAAGAATTTTTACGAAAGTGACCGGAGGTTAAATAAACGATTGCAAAAATAGACGGTGATGGACAACGAAAATCCGAAAAATGCGAAGGTCGGTGAAAATGATCTAAAAGAAATAGATCGCAGATGTGGAAGAAAGGGGATGATCACTCACCGTTTCTGACACGTGGGCTCCAGGTTGACGGTTGTTTTGGTGTCCACGGTTGTCGATTTCGAATCCCCCGACCGATCACCAGGAAACAGAGCACAGCTCGGTACGAGCCACCGTGTATCATTCGCGGACAAAAATGTTGTTGTCGGATGTCTCGCGCACAGGTGTCCACGTGGTCACCGTTCACGTGTCTTCTTACGAGAGGTGGAAAGAGCGCGAGCCGCGCGCCACCGCAGCCTTAATGGGACTGAAGTGTCTTCTCCGGTGTCAGAGCGTTCGCAGTTTGCGCTGCCAGCTACCACCACCACCGCCTCTACCTACGATCACCACACCACCGCCGGCTCTACCACCACCACTGCAAAACCGAACCTGGACGCGTCCTTCTCCCCTCTACCAATGCCACCTTCCCGGTCTGACAGCTCGCGGCGTTTTGGTAAGCGCCCTGAGCTTGCAATCCTCTTCGCCCAGCCCTCGAGGTCACCCCTCTGCTGTGTGTCAACTGGCTTCAATCCCCTTGCGATGCCCTCCGGCCAGTTTGATTCGCGTTTATCATTGCCCTCATCATCATTATCATTATTATTATCAGCCCCTTTTTCATAGTTCGCGTTTTTATTGTTAACACTTTTACTGTCAAATCGTACAGAATTCTTCTCAGTTTCCTTATATTTTTCTCGCGAGACACGTCATTGATTCTTCAATTTTCCCATTTCACCCTTAACCCCTTGCCTTACGATTTATTTTACGGTTTCAGCGATCAGAACTTTCTGTGCAGTTCGTAATTTCCTAAAAAAGAAGAAAAATTATATCTATTGTCGGAGCTATTTTAACCCTCATCCATATTTAATAATGTAAACAATATTTTGCACAATGGTACATCAATTTTTAGTGGTCCCTCAGAGTCACCACTCGAGTGCTAAGGGTGAAAATGTCGCTGTTGAATAAAAACATGGGGGTAGGAAATTAGCGTCTCCATTCGGTTCTTTGACCGCGGGAACTTTTTACGGGCCTCGTACTCGCGTGCGTTTTCGATATCACTCGGTCTCACTCGTCTAGCTAGAGTCCCGTGGAGCTAGATCGCCGAGCAACTTTGTTGAAATGCAAATGAAATTTAATCAACGATACAACTTCATCGTTGCCCGCCCGAGGTATCGCGGCTTCCCCGATTCGATCCCTTAATCCGATGTCTAGCTTCTTTAATTTAGATTATCACGTTCGTCATCCTCTTCCTCTTTCTCTGCCGTTGCACACCGCATCGTCCCGCGGGCTTTTGATAAGCGCCCGGAGCGTCCTTCGGGTTTCTCGGGTGTACGCGAACAGCCTAGATCTTCATCGGCGTGTACGCGTCGTTCATGCTCCTTTTTCACCTGGCAACCGACCTCCCCCTGCCCCATTACGGCGGCCTTTCAGATCGCGCCTCACTATTTGCCCTTCGATGACCTTAATAGCCGATGCACTCGAATTTTTTTCTGGAATCGGCTCCCGCTCGATCCCTCTACTTTCCATTCTTCTTTTTCCCCCGTTCGCGTTATTTGCACGCCCAGCTCAAAAACGACGAGAAACGAACCATTAAACGTCCCGTTAACCTCTTAGCTGTGTAGCTCGGCTTTTAAAGTGGGTCGAACAATTTTTTAATTGTTTTACTGGCCACGCTGATCACTGGACTGTGCATCTTTATGCATCATGAAAATTTATTTCTGTCTCAATTTTCTCATAAGTCCATCAATCTGCAGTCTACTGATCACACTTCAATTTATTAGGTGGGTAAATAATTTCTTTCCCCTTTTTTTCCAAATTCAAGATTTTATTACATAAAATTCCTAATTCCAAGATTTCCTAAGCTGGAAGGCAAAGAGTAAGCAGTGACGCGAATGATTGTTGCATAGGACTAGAAACTTTTAGAGCCCTCATCACGACTCTCCTTAAAACTGAAAGAACGGTCTTCCAGATGACACCAAAATCGGAAAGTAATTCGAATTCAGTCAGAAGTTATGATCGTAGAAAAAAGAGGAAGGAACTTTATTTGCACACCTAATACTTTCTAATTATCAAACATTCTCTCTAATTCTGGGGTATTTATTCAAGTCTCTGCTGCAATACTGATGCCACTAAAAGCGAGGGTCCCCCACCTTTGGACGGATTCAAAAGTGAAATTTTCGCTAGACATAAACTATCCAGTGTAGTTATAACATGTGGTGGGGATTGTGGTGATACATAGGGAACACACGGAGTAGTAAAGTGGGCAAGAGATCTCGCGATTCGCTAGCTCTCTCGTCGCACAGCCTCGGCACTTGCAGAATTTTTCAGTTCCACTTCGTGCAACTACCGAGGTTCTACTGTACATCGCAAAACGGTAACTCGCGGAGACCCGAGACTCGCTCTTTCTAACGTCGAACCAGGTTCCTCTCTCCGCGAGCGGTTCAATCCGAGAAAGAAATGAGTTCGCCGAGAATGGAAGAAAAACAGAGGGGAGATATAATCCTTGCTCGCGTTAAGGGCTTTAATAGTGATTCTCGGATCGAATCGGCTCGGCTCGGCGCGCACCTGGAGCTTTTCCAAACAGTGTCTGCACGTCGTGGCGAGTCTTCGTCCTCGTAAAGTTACAGTTGGTACTTCGCCGATACGATTGGCCATCGGCCATCGAGAATAATGGGGCAGTTGGCGAGGGCCGATATAAAGGGAACCAAGCCTCGGCTCTCGGCTTCGGTGTCTGTCGTATTCGAGTTGCCCGGGGCTAAAACGGCCACGGCCGACAACATCGTTCCAGAATGCCCAAGGCACTTCCAAACCCACCGGACGATGCTGCTCGCATACGTAAACGCTAACTTCGTCAGGGACAAAGTGACGCTCGTGTATGTTCGGCCCCGTGTGGTCCGTTGCTCCAGGAGGTACGAACACCAGGAGGGGCGAAGGGGGAGGGGGGGTTACTTTGCCATTTCGAGGCTCATTCGAAATGTTCTCTGATCAACGTCCCCTGCCCGGTTTTTGTCGTCAGCTTTTTGCGGCCATCCGCGGCCCTGATTATCCAGTCACGCGTCTTCCGACCAAGTCCACGATCAAATTGAACGAATGCATTAAGGGAACACATAAGCCAACAGATCCACACCGTGCTCGTCGACGACAGCTCATTCAACGTTCAAACCTGACGGGACACCGATCCGACTCGCCCGACGACATGCTAATTTCGCGACGCTAACTTTAGCCACTTTTCGTCACCACTTTTTTGCCGGGATTCAGACGCAGTGAGTAATTGGTCGGATTTATTATTGTTCGCGAGAGCATCCCGCGGTGTCTTCAGGCCGAACGTCAAGGACGAGCAGATGTATCACCGGGAAATGTGGTGTCAAAGTGTGTGGAAGAGGTGTGCTAGACTTTTAAAGACATCGGGAATATATTGTTTATTAAAGATTAATTCGCTGGGATTAATGATTTTAATATTCATTTTTACGGCCATTGCTCTGAACGTTTATGTAAATCTAGGCACGACTCAATGTGATTCGTCGAATAATCTTATAACTATTTTCCAAGATATTTTTCAAGAATATTTTATAAGGAAAGGTGTTCTGTTAAGAGCTGCAACCTATACTACCATGCATAAAAATCTACATGTCTCAGTATATTTTGTATTTAAAAAATAGTTTGCATATTCTTGTATTTAATTTATTTGTGCTTCGCATTTTACTGTGTTTCCTACATTAATATTTTCCTCAAGTCCATAAAAATCCGCATTCATATGGAAGAGTCTAGTTCGAAAGCGATAGGGTAACAATAATAAAGATATTGTTGTTCGCACATAAAGAGTAGCTCGTTGATCAAGAGGTTCGGAATCGAGCGACTCGTCGCGTTAAGATCAAGTCAAGCGAAACGGTGTTGTAAAAATACTCGGAGCAATTGGAAGGCAACTAATTAGCTTGAGAAGAAGGTCCGTCCTAATCAGATTTCTCCTCGTTACTCCGGTTGAGTCATAGTGATCCGCGGCGAATAGTTCGAAGTAGATCTAGCACACTGGAAACAGACGCAGCCGTCCGCATGTGTCCAATTTTACGAACCGTGAAACGCTCATCAAAAATCATCGTCTCTCACGGGTGTTGGCCCGACATGGTTTCGCTTCATTGATTGATCGCCTCGCTTGTAAAAACATACAAATAGCATCAACGAAATGATTCGGACAAATAACGCACGCTTTGCGAGTGTGAAAAAACTAATGTGTCCAAAACTATCTAATCGACTAGGTACATGTATGTATAATGATCAGATTGCAGATTTTTATGCAAAATAAAAATTTTTTATATCGATCGCAAGAACGAGCCAAGTAGAAAGTTCTATCTTCTTCGTAAGCTGTTTTTAGTAGTCTTAAGTAAGCTGAAACAAGTACATTAATATTCATAAACATTTTTAGTTTTTTCACTGATTTAAATTGCATCCTATGACCTTTGCAATAAATGTGTAGTCTACTCTCTCTAATAATTAGAACTTTCTATAAAATAAAAATTTCCTGACTTAATTGTAATAAAACAGGTTTGATATAGGAATGTATTCCCTTTTTAAATAATTGGAATAGGTTGAAAGTAGTGTAACAGCTGGTTTAATAGGTTTAGTATTTTTACTATTTTATATTTTACCTACTTATTTTTTGCCATAAATGCATAAAATCCGCAGTCTAATCATTAGACAATTTTCACAATTTTTGAATTTTTATTTTCAATGGTAATACTTTTTATGCAAATTAGAAACTTCCCATGTTGATTACAAGAAATTGCCGTTAAATAAAAACTAAATTACTCTCTCAATAATTGTAATATGCTCAGAATATTCCTAAATTCATCTGATGTCCACTTCTAGGTATGTCATATTAATTTTTCTCGCAAATGCAGAAACTCCACAGCAATTAATATAACCTTTGCAAAAAATACATAGAATCTTTACATTTCGATAATGATTGATGGATGGCTTCATTTCATAGTAAATTTCAATGCAGATTGTAAAAAAAGGAAGACACTTGTGGTCCGAGTAAGTGCAGCGTGCTTTCACTCCTCGCGTTATCTTCCTAATGGACACAGACGAATAGCATTCGTCGACGGTTTAATGGAATCGAGAAAATCCGAGAAGAATTTATTGGACACTTCGGAATTCTGTTTCTCATTTCGATAGATTGTTCGCGTGTATAACTTCTTGAAAACTGTGTTCCATCTAATAAATCCGGTACTTGAAAGTCAAACCTTTGGAAAATGTAGAAAGCCATTTAGATGGATCATCTATCGTTGAAAGTTTGCGTGTCTGTGAAATTCGTATTTGATACTTGATTAATGGTTAAAGTTCATGGAGATGTTAGCTTTAATTGACTTCAGACTGGAAATGCAAAACACAGAGCATATCTTCATAAATCAATGTCTGAAATCACTAATTTGTATAAATATAATCGGGCTGTTAGCAAAACTTGTAATTTCAGGACTATTTTAACGAAATGATCGTTCACTCAAAAACTATAAAAGAACTGATTTAAAAAAACAAAAACCGAGACTATTCTATACTACTGCCATTGACACGTATGTGCAACATTTACAGTTTGAAAAATAAATTCAACACATTTTTTACAGTATTTTCTACAGAGTATTTATACGAGTGATTATTAGCTATGTATTTACTAATCGGAATTGCATTAAATACCACGATTTATAGATCGAAAAAGTCAATTTTCGAATTTATTTGTACTTTGTACAAGAAGTTTGCAATCGGATTCTTCGTGTTCCCAAGGACCGATGTTACATGCGTGAAGCACGTAGTCGAAAGCTTCGTCGAATCGATTTGCAATTTGATGGTAGCGACGGTTTCGCGAAAAGGAAGAAAAGAGAGACTGCTGAGCGGCCGGGGACAGTCGTCGAAGGTCGCCGGACAGCGGCTTCTGCACATACACGCGATCCGGCGCTTATGCAAACGGATTCTAGAGACCTCAATCTGGCTCCGAGTCCTTTTAGAATCGTCTCGTGTCGCGGGCATAATTAATCGGCGAGTCCGCGACCGGCATCCCGAATCGTTTAACGAACGCGTAACCCAACGGTGTGGGATGTTCTTCGCGTATTGGAAGAACGAGAACACGGAGAAGAGGAACGACGTCGAAGGAAGGAAGGAAGGAAGGAAGAAAGGAGGAGAGAAGAGGACACCGAGAAAGAGTAGGAAGGTAGGAAGGCATAATGGTGGTCACATGCCCCGAGGCTTTCTCGCTTGGTCCGCGGCGAACAGCAAGAAAAGAGAGGAGGACAGTGACCAGGTTCGAACGCTGAACGAAGACGAAAATAATGTGATGTTTTTGTATCATACGATATACAGACTGCCGGCATGGCGGACCCGGTATACGCCCGGGGCGTCCAGCAGGATGTAACGAGGAGAGTCCAAGTGTTGCCCGTGGGTCCACATATTTTAGGGAGAAGACTTTCTCCCTCCTCCCCTTTGCCCTCTGGTTTGGCCCTACGTGTCTTTGAAACGGGTCGTGTCGTGCCCAAGGCGAGAGCCTCGCTTGCCCACTTCTGTCTCTTTCCTTCCTACCATCTATACTCCCCCTTTTTCCATCCTATGAATCTTTCTTTCTTTCTCTCTTTCGGTGTCCTCTCTCGTGGCCGAAGCTTTATCGTACGAATCGGAGCTGGAGTGATCCGCGAGCAATCAACGCGTCGCGGACGGTGACTTCGGCAGTTGAGGTGGTCGGTTACTTTTTTGATGCGTCGGGATTGCTGTCTTTTCATCTAATCAAGCTGACACCAAATCATTAGCACTACAGCGTGAAAAATATATTTAGTTTCGTCATGACGGATGATGGATTGTCAGGTGTATATTTACTATTTCTACTCCTCAGTATTTCATAAAACAATGAAAAATACATACAAAAATTTTCAATTTATACTCCTCGGTATTTCATAAAAGAATGAAAACTCTATAGCTAGGGGGGTATTTGATAATAATAATTGTTTTGATGTGAACACGTTAATTTGTCTAAGTGGTAATAATTTGATCACCCAGTATTGTATAGTTGTAGACATGGTATAAGCTGCAGTCGAAATAACTTATAAGATCTTATACTGGGGTGACACGGTCATCCCAAATACGAAATTAGATTCTCTATGTAGAACAGAGAAATGAAACGCGCCTTGATCCCCGTTTCATTGTACACTAACAGTTCATTAAAATTTACTCAAAGAAAAGAAAACAGTCCTGCACACTTTCAGGTCCTCGATTGCGTGTCGAGTAGGTACGCGAAGCAGACTCGAGGCGGCACGGCGTCTTTCGAGAGCGCACGTGCGCGGCTTTTTCCATTGATATGTAAACGATATGCGGGAAAATCGACCACGAGTCGGTGGGTTAATTACCAAATGGACCGAGGTACAAGACTGTAAAGTGCCACGACGGCGTCCACTGAAACCGATACTTTATTCGACATTCACTCGGCCGTAATGAAACGCGACAGTCGCGGCGTATTCGTTTGGTAGTTACGCTGATTACGCATCTTGTCCGGGTAAAGTCACCGGTAAAAAGTGTAATTGATGATCTCTCGTAGGTGAAACTCTTTGTTCTCGCTAAGGAGATACGTTTGTTACCGTGCCAGTGTACATTACCGCTTCTATTCTCGCCGCTAATTGCAAATTGCCGAGTGTCACAGCGTTTCCTCTCTGAATGCCGCGTAATGATCATCATTATTCTCCGATGAAGTTGCTCGATCTCTGAACCCTTGCTCTTCCCCCGACTGAGAAAGAGAGTTTAATGTTGCAGCGGAGTCATGGGATGTAATTAAATGGACAGCGATATATGTCGCGTGAAAGTCGCGCGGAAGCGGGCACAATACTGTTCGCAGAATGCGCACTCGTTTAGCTAACGAATTATTGTTGCTGCTCCTTAAAAACGAAAGCTACAGTGTCATGCGTCCACGAAGAGAAGACGCACGTTCCGACAGCGAGAGATGTAGCGCGAAGTGGGAATATCAGGCATAGTCGCCAAGACTTGTCTCCCCACTCTACCTTCCCCTACTACGACGCTATTCCCGTTTACTTCATGGTCCGGTCACGTGACGCGTTTCGTCTCTGTCGTGCATGTGTCACAATGTCACGTGGCTAATCCGGTACTGACAGAGGGAGGGTAACTTCTTAAGGGTAACCCTTTTTTTGGTGGACAAGTGAACATCGTCGGTCCTTACAGTTTTTAAAGAATATCTTTTTATAATAGTAGACGAAGATTTGTGCAGCAACATTACTCGATTAGGCAACCATACCCAATTTGCATTTCACATTAATTAATTTTCATGCGTGTCCGATGGAACGTCCCAGGATATTAAGCATAAATGAATTTAATGTCGCTTAATAATCCTCTATATACCCAAAAATTACGGCTACCTCGCAGCTTGAGAATTGTGGTTTCAAAATTCAAGAACAAAAGCCACAATTATTGCTGCATCGATCCAATAGAATTCCTTCGTTTCACTGGTTAGCGCGTTTTTTTTTCCGCGGATCCTCGAGTGTCCTCGACTCCGGGAATCAGCAAAGAGGACCGCAGGATCCCGAGCCCTCCTCGAACAGTTCGCCGCATCAATCGCGTCGGGAATGGTAAAAAAGGGCGAGAAAACGAGGAATTATACGGGAGAATAATTTCCACGGTTCGAGGGAGCCGGGGTCTCGGGATCACAGGATGCAGCTACCCTTCCTCTTCTTGTCTCCTGGTCTCGTATGTAACGCGGCGAGCTGCACATGCAGCGGTGTACGCGCATGTATGCCACCGTCGTCGTCGTCGTCGGCGGCGGGAAAGGAAGGGAGGTAACTCGAACGAACGGTCTTTCTCTTCGCTGGTTACGTGACCTCTTGTGGGTGTATGTTTAACCTTTTCGATGGCAGTCGGCAAAGAGAAGAGTATGGCCGGCGGCCCTCCACCTCCACCAGCATCGCCCGCCACCACCACCAGCACCACCACCTTCCACCTTCCACCTTCTACCTCCACCGTTAGCCACCCCCTCGGCCCCCCCACGGCCCGACGATCACCCACGCAAGCGAATGTAAATTACCGGAGGCTGTGAATCATTTTGAGAAGATTCCAGACAGCCCCCGGGCACCTTCTCTTCGTCTGCGATCTCCCCGGCTTTTTCTCTCTTTGGTCCCTCCCCCCTCCCGCGCTTTCTTCCTCTTTCTTCTAGGCCGATTGTCCTTCTTCCGCCTGGCGAGGATCCCTTCGTCCTTCTTTCGCTCTCCTCCAGTGCTTACGTAAGCCGAGAGAACGCTCCCTGAGAAAGGCAGGCGGCTCCCATAGATGGCCGTGGGATGTGCTCTGGGCCTTAACTCCCACCTAGCGCGAACGGGTCCCGCCAATAACGTTTATTAAGCGCCTTCAGGGTCCTTCTGCCTTCTTCACGAAACACAGCGGCCGGATCGCTCGGTCGCTCGCGAGGAAAATCGCGGCCTACCTTGCCGCGCCGATCGGAGACCTCCGATGGTTGTGGCACGAGAGTATTAAAAACGCCCAGGGTGGGATATCGTCGTCCTGATTGCATACTTGCAGGTCATGGAAGACATTTTTCTGGGTGGGCACAACCTTTGATTATTTTAGGAAAATAGGCATCTTTTCGGTACATAGAAAACAATGCCAAATGGTTACACTATTCTATGGAAGCTGCCAGTTTTTAAACTTAACATACTCTGCTTCTACTCGTTTTAGTCCTTATGTAAATAACTAACATTTTCTACGGCGTGTAATAATATTGTTGGATTTTGTATTATAGTTCCACATATTTGTACGTCTCAAATGTTAATTAATTTACAGTTACCTATGTGGAAATTTATAGAGTTTGTTATTTTCTAAGGAGAATGTAAAAAAGTCTCTCCACCAAGGAAAAACTTTGATCCATTTTATGCATCCCTCGGAACCTCGTAACTTTCCACCATTTTACGGTAAAGATAATAATATGCACGTAAATCAAGGCGATAGTATCAGCTGACCCATTTTGTATAATAAGAAGTAGCTCTTCTATAGTACGTGTACATACAGTATGGTAACTTTAATCCTGCTATGTTTCTCGAGTCTTTTCGACCCACCCTCAAACCCAGAAAATTGTTGCAAATGTACACTACTATACAAAAGAAAGAAGCACCCAGTGTAATTATAAGATATAATGACAAACAATATCTTTATGTAGAAATTGTATGGTACAATGATTGATTTACTGCATTTAAAGTATTAGATAATTCAATTAAACAGCGGAATCCTTTTTCAAAACTTACTGTGTTCTTATTTGATTTTTTACGCTTTTCTATTAAATATGGCCAGTTGCTTCTTTCTTTTGCACAGCAGTGTATATGTATTTCTGTGTATGTACATATTTCTTAATATTTTCTGAATATCGTTTTGAATTGTTGGATCATCTGAGTATACAATAGTACGAGTGGCTGGTCTATTCGCACTGACCTCATCTTCTTTCAATAATTTGTACAAGTGGAATACATATATAGAACAGTAGAACGGTTCTTAAATTCTTCTGATATGTTCGCTCCACTGCATGTTACCTATTCAATATTGCCATAAACGCATAAAGTCTGCAGTCTACTGTTTAAATAGCTGGAGATTTTTGCTACCAGAACAAAATTCGCAGAATACTCAAGTGGTCACTAGCGTGAGAAATAGTCTGAAGTATTAATCCTAAGTGGACACGTAGCATACGGATTGTTAAAGTTCGAGCGTTGCAACCGGTTTATAACAGAACTGTCTACGACTGGGCCACCTCCCTCGCCGTAGACTCCTGCGCATCCTTGCTAATAGAGCGGTAGTGCAGGGGCAGTAGCATAACAGAGATAGAAGGAGGATAAGGGATTTCAATGACTCCTGTAATTGATACTGACGAATAAGAATGCGTATAATCACTTTTTGGATGTCCAGAATTAATTTTCTTCGTACGTTTGTATCAGGATTTCAACGACATTGCAAAGTAGCGTGTCTTTACTCGCAAATATATTACAAATTGTTACTATTTATTATACATGAATTATCGCTTCAATTAAGTTTAATGTTTATCGATTATGTGTAAATATTGAAATGTTTTACGTATCAATAACACAAAATAACCACAACGATTCACGTTATAAATGCAATGAACAGAAAAAATATTCAGCCGCACACTGAGCAAAATATTGCCTCTTCGCGAAACACGTGTATGAATGTTAAAATATTTAAATAAAAATTTCATACATTCATAAATTAGCTTCCGTAAAACATAACGCTACAAACCGTGTACAAGTATTGCAATTTCTAGCTTAAGGGTGTACTCCCAGTGAAACCCATTGTAGACAATTTATGAGATGAACAATGGTTAGGTTGTTTGGCAGTGTAATTTCTATACAATTATCTTTATTATAATTTAATTTTTATTGTATGATCACAGTACTTTAGATTATGGCCAAATATTTTTTATCTTAACAGTTGTCGAAAATTTACTGCTCCGAGTATTCCCTTAATTTCGATAGAAAAGTAGCTGGTCCGATAGTTTGGAAACGAGGACAACCGAGTGGACCTTTACAGAGGTCTTACAGTGTTCCAGATGGCCTTTCCGTGAACGCAAGCAAGCAAGCGTTATCGTGCACCGAGAGGATTGCTCAACTGTCGAAGGAAGGCGCCGTCGCGAGCGTGGAATCTATATGCAAAGATTCGAGACACGCCATGAGAAGGGAATGATAATGACCTGTCAAGCCGATCATGATTATGCCATTATGGTAGAAGAGAATAATCGTGCTCGATTCTCGAGTTACGGGAGCTCGTGAGGCGCGTGTTCCGAGACAAAAGCGAATAATCTAGGCGCATGCCTCGCTGACGATCAGCGGGAGTCTATCAAAAAATCTTCATCGTTCCGACGATCAGCCATGGGAGCCGGAGCTCTCCTTTCTTTCTCTTTCTATTCGCCTCTTTCCCTTTTCGGGGAGAAATCGATCGCTCCCGTTTCCGCGAAGAGTCGTCACGATCCTCCGAATTCGATATATAAAATTCGGATGGCGGAGCTTGCGCACAGGGTTCGCCAACGAAAGGACCGTATAATTATATTATTATAGCGAGGGCTCGGGCGTCCGCGTATAATCTTCGTGTTTACGATGTTTTTTTATTCGCGCGTCGCATTAACAATTTACCGGCCATTATAAAATGAATATAAATATAATCGTTCTCTCGCGCGGAACCGCGCCGCGGTATATTGTTATTCGCATGCAAGGACCGGGGCTAATGACCCCATGAATTTCAATAACTCCCGTTTGATATCGGCCGCATATTAAGTGACGGCTGCCGGCTCGATCGAATTTCCAATAATCTGCCGGCATGAGCGACGCCGCGCCGTGACGCGCAACGCGGTATCACACGATTCTCTCTGATCCCGTTGTTTCAGCTGGCTTAAGGGTTAAAGTTACCGGAGAAAGGCAGAAAGTTCCCTCGAGGTCAGACCGTTCGAAAGTCGAGGAGCAACGCTCTTTCTTTCTCCTCTACATTCCAGACTTCCACGCTCGATCTTCCGCTACGTACTTCCGCGGACCATTACTTTCTTTCATGATCGAGATCGTGAAAACGTAATTGCTGCTGAGGAGACTCTACGCTCGACATCTACATAATATCGGCATGACACTGTGGAGTGTCGACGAAAGCTGTCGTAGGAACGTTTCAAAGTCTGCGTTCTCCTAAAAGATTGCAAAAATCAGCGTCGGAAAGCAAAATTAGAATTAGAAAATTAAGAATTGTTAGAAATGGAAAATATTCAAGTTTGTTTATTGTACGTAGCATTTAATTAAACCTCTTATCCGACTGAATATAAAAGATATTAATGTAAACTTACTTTTAAAAGATTCAAATTCGAATATGTCACTTATCTCTCTGGGTCAAAATCAACCCACCAACAAAGTAAATACGAGGATCAGTCAAATGTAAACTGGACTTTTTCTCTAATTTTCCATTTTAAATTCCATAATACTCTGTAATATCTTTTAATTTAACCACAATTTTAGACTTCAACGAAACTTAATATGGATTAGATGCCTTTGCACTAAAATATAATTTTGTATAAGCATGACTGATGATTACCCTTAAAACAAGCTTTATGTTTCTTCCATTACATTAAATTACCACCAAAAAAAAAAATATTCACACACACACACAGTCATATTGATTTGGCGAAGCGAATACGAATAACCGCACAAATTAAAAATATTAGAAAGTGTTAGCTTCGGAACGGACTACACTGTGCACATCGTTCTATAAGTACTCTTTTATCAACAGCACGCTAATCTTGACGTATTGAATTCGTCCATATTTTGTCAGCAACACAATTCTCAAATTCATTTCACGCAATGGCTAACGATTTCATACCCGGGAGCGATAAAAAGAGATCTACACGGATCCGCATAGAGGAACGTGTACCCTTTTGTTTTCAATTTATTCCCGCGGTTCGCTCGAAGCCACTCATGAGCACGGAATGCGCATCATTGTATTATCCGTACGGGCAGTTTTTCATGAAACCGGAATCAAACGGGGCAAAATTATCACGATGCGCTCTGCTGCCTGAAAAAAACTCCGACGAGCGGGATGAATCTGCAATAAAATATAAAATGGAGCACATCTCTCGGCTAACGTGCCGTCAGTGGCTTTGGTCGGTGCACCATACAGATTTCTTACTGCTCTTCTTTATTCCTTTCTCGTAGTTTCCTTCATTCCTTCATAATTCCTTCATAATTTCTTCATTTTAAGGAATTTTGCACTCAGCTTCGATACTTTCTTTGGAAACATTATTTCAATGTTTTTAGAGACGCTCCAATTGGTAGCATTTTCTTCGATTTTTGAGAAAAGCATGTCTTCAATTTTTCATCTGTCGTGACAAATTTTTTTAGGAAAAAATAAATGATCTGGCCCTTTGCACTCGGAGCTGTTTTAACTTGAAAATTAAACATTTCTTCCGACCTAGAATATTTCCATCCCTTATGATTTTTAAAATTTTATATTTACAAAAAGTTTAGTAATTGATCTTCAAAAAATAATGTAAACAATATTTTGAGTAATGGTACAGCAATTTTTAGTGGCGCCTCAGAGCCACCATTCGAGTGCTAAAGGCTGGAAGTAAAAGCAAAAGTCTGGAGCTTTAAAATAGGACCAGGATTAATATTGTTCTACTTAAAAATCAACAATTTCTAGAAACTGTGTTTTCGGATCTATACAGTACATACATACAGGGTGTTGCCTGTTTCTTGCAGGCAGTGTAATGGTGTCCGTAATTTTTTTATCTGTATTATTTTGGCCATTTTTGTAAAAATAATGGAAATAAAAATTACAAACACTATTACATTGCTTGCAAAAAACAGTATATTTTTTCTCTTCCTAGCGTGAACACCCTATACATACTTTTGGACTGAATTATTTCAAAATCGTGTAAAAAAAGAACTGTGTAAAAAATGGTTTGGATGTATGTTTCTTCTTGCTGTTTCTAGTTTCTAGGGCTTCGGCGAAACGTTTCCCGGTTACACGTCGGGTTACGTTACCGCCCCCGCAACCCCCTTTCGTTTTTCCAGTCGCATCTCTCTGAACGACTGGTAATTACGCTCATTCCGCCGAGCAATTACCACACTCCACAGCCTGTCTTCTGCATAAAGAGTGAACCTTCGCGGCAACGATCTCGCTGATTTAATTGGTATCGCGACTCGATCGCACGGATGAATTGACGTCATCGAACGGGACCGGACGATTATCGTTTACTATGGAATCGTCAATTCGCTACAGTCGTCGTCCGGGTCGAAAGTAACGCGGATCGAACGAGTACAAGTACCTACTTGATTGCGGATGTTTATGCAAATGCACTTCAGATAACGACTTACAGAGATGGTCGCAGTTTCGTCGCGGTTATAATTAGATCGGTGATGTTCGTGCTAATTCATGTTTTTTGTAAACGAACCTGGAGAAACCGGAATTAAATAGATCCGGTTCATTTCATCATTTCCTTGATGATTTCGTTCGAGACTTCATTGCAGATTTCATTGTAGAGACAGAATTACTTTCTGATCTTTTTTGCGAGCTCTACGAATGAATGAAAATATACTACAGCATTTCTATTAGGTGTACAAATAAGTTCTCGGACGTTTTTCGTCAAATTCAATATTTTCTTGCTTAAAATACAAGTATGTTTTAATCGGGAAAGTAGTCTCCATTTGCTTCTACACACTTCTTCCACTTCTCGGGCAAACGACGAATCCCTTAGTGAAAAAAAGATGTTGGTTTTGACTCGATGAAGCCTGCGAGGCATTTTTCGACTTCGTCAACTGTTTGGAAGTGTGTATCCACCAAATGATGTTGTAGCGATCTGAACAAGTGATAATCTGAAGGAGGCAGGTCTGGCTTTTCAGCCGAACGGAGAAGTTTGGTTGCGTTTCGCCTAATCCAGTAGCAAGCTCTGCTCGTGTTTGGCAAGGATTTTCTTCAAGTAGCTGCTCCAAATCCTCATCAGGAAATTTCTTCGGCGCTCCTGCTCTCTCGTCATCTTCGAAATACTCCGGAATCTTTGGAACCACTTCTTCATGGTACTGATAGATACTCTGATACTGATATATCATTTCCTTAGTCTCGGAACTGTTTTTTCTCATTTGATATGCGAAAAGCATACAATGCCTAATATGCGTCTTTTGGCAACTCATTTTGTGTATTGTGGTTATAATAATATTTTCAGGTTATGTTAAACTATTAGTCGGGTAATTTACTCTACTAAGTTGGTATTATAAAATCCCCCAACCGAAAAAAAGTTTCGGTTCGAAAATTTAATACAGCCGTTTTTATTCTCAGGCCGGGAACTTATTTGTACACCTAATAATTAGTGCTTCAGTAGATGAAGTATCGGAATGAAATGTGCAAATAAAACCTTCCTTAAAATAAGGTAACATGTATGAAGTTTGGATAAAAAGAGAGAAAGTGACGAAGAGAATATGATTGACTGGCATCGACGCTCCACGGGATGTTTCTGCTGATTCGATTAGCGCGGAGCTCGCGGAAAACGTTTCGACGATCGCATGTAAATCTCAGAAAAGTGTGCTGGGCGTGTGCGCGAACGCTAACGCGAAGGCGGCACCGTTTAAAAGCACGGTGTGGCCCGCCGGTGCCGGTTAATGGAGTGGTTATGGGAGAATTATTAGACGAGTGCGCGAGATTAATTGCGGTAAAGCCTCCTCGTTAAACTCGCCAGACGGATTGAAATATAGCCGTCGGTGACGATAAAATAAACCGGACGTTATTACACCGTAATTTTCGCCGGCCACAGATCGATTGTTGCTCTGCCGAAATTCTCCTCGTCCCATAATGTTAGCGTCTTTTTATCACTTTCTGCTCGCGAGCCCGTCGTTCGCGAGCCTCTTTCTCCTCTGTCTCCATCTCTCACCATGTGCGCGGCTCCGTAAAATGCAAGCGTGAGTTTATTGACGAGTTAAACACGGATACGATGCGTGGATGACTGAATTAACGATGGGGACGGTGTTTCGTGATGCTTGCTGAACACGTCCTCCATAAAAATCTTGCTGCATCAATTACACGGTGCTAGGAACAAATAAAATTGTTTCGTCTTTTAATAATTTGGCGATACTATATCGATGCTCTCAAATCATGTTTCATCTACTCATTTTTGGCATAAATACAATCTTCAGTCTAATGATAAGCATACTGTGCAACCTTTTTAGAGACGTCTCAAGAAGTGTGTTTTCGACGCCCAATTTTATTAATGGGAGCCTTTTATAAAATTTGCTATTCAACAATAGACAATTTTTACAGTGTTTCAAGTCACTCGCGAGAAATTTAAGCTTTCCACACAAGTCTTGTCCATGTCGCTCGTATAAATTATCAGAGCTATTAATAATTATTACTGGTTACTTGATACGATCAACGAATAAATTAATACTGCTTCTAATTTTACAACAATCGTTCTTTAGCAAGTCTGTAGCGTTGGTAACCGGTGACCATCAACTTCATAAAATATTATACTAAAAATGATCTGCAGAAGACACTCTTCCTATCCCAAGCCGCATCTCAGAGCAAGAAAAGCGATCCCAAGACCCGATGACTCCGGGAATCTAAGAAGAATGTTGAAGAAGAAGAAGAAGAAGAAGAGGCGAGGCGTCCCATTTCGGGGTTCGCGGCAGAGTGACTTAAACATCCATTTCGCGCCTGTCCCGCGTCTTTTTATCGCGATCATGAGAATTTCGCGGATCGTGGGAGGGCGGGAGAGCGTGTTCGCGGTTTGAAGAGGAAGAGGAAGAAGAGAAGGAGTAGGAGGCGGCAAAAAAGGGCCTCGGCGGTCCGAGGGAGTCGAGGAAACGTTGGCAAACCATCCCGTTCCCTTTTCTTCCGTCCGTGAAGTCTGCTTATAGGCAGTCGGGTCCCGGGGCGACTCGTGAAGATCGTGAAGATCGAGGGAGACGGTGATACACGAAGGAGGCGCTGGCCCGTGTTGGCTCGCGGGGGCGTTCGAGCGCTTCGAAGCGCTTGCACACGTCGCGGAAAGCGGAGATAGAGCGAGAAAGACGCGCAACGCTTCGCGGATCGAAGAGGAACGGAGAAAGAGCGTCCCGTAACGCTCGGAGCGTTGCTGAGAAGAACGTGCAGTCTCTCCTTCATCCTCCCTCTCTCTCTCTCGCGTTTCTCTCGCAGCATCTCCGCTTCTCTGACCATCCCTTCTCTCTCTCTCTCTCTATCTACCACCCTCCCTCCCTGTCCCTCCCCCGCTTCGTTTGCCTCTCACTGCAATTAGGGAATTGCCCGAGGTATCTCGCATTCATCGCAATGCAACCACGCTGACATGAACTGCCGTGGTAAAAGTGTGCAATGGGTTATTTTCATACATTGTTCGCGAAACCGTGGCTTCGGCAAATTAGCCCCGGTCCGGGGCTTATCCTTGTTGTATCCTGTTTTCGGGAGCACTCCAGGCTCCACTCTCTCTCTCTCTCTCTCTTCCTTTTTTCTTTCCTTTTTTGTGGCGTTGAAAATTTCTTTCTCTCTTTTCTTATTCTTGGTGGTTCAGGGACAAAGTGTCGAAGGGCGAAAAATGGTCACAAAGGTAAACCTGACGTGTGAATCGAAACCACCAAGATTTTAAAACATGATTCCCCCTTATTGAGTCGAATGAAAGCATCATTTTCACTAAAGATACCGAGATTAACAAAATCAATGAATAATAGAATTAAGACATCTATGAAGTTTAAATATCGATCTATCAATACCGGTACCGAAGGAACGATACCAGATTCCACCGTGGATGATAAAACACCTACGTATTCAACAAGTTCTCAAAAACATAGTCGTGTTAAAATTTTAGATAAATGCTTCTGATAAATGAGTCTGTGGATTATAACGGTGGTCACTAATAACTGGACTGGGGATTTTTCTGCATTTTCCAATTTTTGTAGACAAATTTAAATAAAATCCTATTTTTAATGGGAACAGTCTTTATAAATCTAAAGCAAATAAAAATTATACAAAATTCTGTTAAATTTTATATTGGATACAAAATATCTACCTAATTTTATATTTTAGCCTTTTGAAAAAATGTTCATAAGTTATAAATACATAAAGATTCTACTAACAACTAGACAACGGATTTTATGCATTCACAACAAAATTGAGTGAACTAAATTTCAAATAGTATAGACTGGTTAAACAAATTTGAGATCGTCGATATATTATGATGAACCTATTAAAATTGATGAATAAAAAGAACTTCGATTTCTTTCAAATCATGCAGAAAATTTTTAGCCGCAGTTCGCTAATAGCCTAAACAGGCGCATGCGACCTCAATGAAACAAGAAGATGGAAATGATGAACTCCAGGTTCTTTCTCCTCCTCTCGCGGCGTAAGTTTCTCTTTCCCTCTCCTTATTGTTGCGGGATCGAGGGAGGGACCAGGTGTCAGAGATAGCGCGAGCGACGCGTGGCGCCAGCGAGTGACATTTTAAGAGCGACGGCCGTCAAGGTGAAGCGTTTCGATCGGATCTCGTTAATTACGAGCTAAACGGCACGCGAGCAAAAACGCGCGATCGACGTGATCCCGGTGATTGACGTCGCGTCGCGTTGCGCTAGGCGCGCGAATGATATATCGCGACCGATTAACCCTTTCACGAGCGATGCACGTTCGCCTTGACGATTCCATAGCGACTTCCACGTTAGCCCCGGGTAATTGCGGCCGCTGAAGAAACCGTTGAAGAACAACCGTTCCCGTACGAGCGTTTTTTTCCTTGCTCGACGAGGACGTTGTTCAATCAACGTCAGACGTCGTCGGAACGTTCGCTAATTTTCCTCGGCTATCGAGGCTCGTTCTTCGGAACGATCGACAAATTTAATCTCTCCTTATAGCGCGAGGACTACAAACAAAGATCCCGACCACCGTCATCAATTATTTTTTATCTGACTGAAACACGCCTCCGCCGCGCCGGTGGTTTCGCCCCGTACTCTGTTTTTCCCTCGGTTTTCTATTTCTTCGCTGATGCTCGACCTCCCTTGGCCACCCACCCTTCTCTCTTTCTCTCTCTTCAGCCCCTGTACTGGCGACTTATTCTTCGACACCCGAGGCGTCGGTGGTGAGACGCCCGCGAAAAATGGTCGCGCGTTCAGGTACTTCATTAATATTTCATTTCGTTGCCTATCGTTACCGCGGAGCCACGGTATTCCGCTCTGCTCAGCTACGCTCTGCTCTGCTCTGCTCTGCTCTGCTCAGCTCGGTTCGGCCCGACTCGGCGCGGAGGCCAGCCCCAGGGCATCGTTACTCCCTCCAAGCAAGCATACAAGGCGGACGAAAAGGTGGAGAGCGAGAAAGGGCGAGGACCACGGAAAAGAAGGGAACGCAAATATAGAGCGACGCAACCAAGAGGAGGAGAGGCAACCGGCGAGCCATAGTGCACTTTATTACATCGAAAGACGGAGAGACCTCCAACCCCTTGCTTCAACCACCTCTCCCCTCCCACTACTACCCCCGGAGAAACAAGGACAAACTTTCCACGCTCGTAATCGGAATCCTTGTTACAACCTCCTGTAAAATGACGAACCCACCCCTTCAGCGTCGCGTGTACAGCGACGCCGAGTCTTTCCGCTTGATCCTTCTATCCGCCTCGTAGGCGGGTGTGATGTCTGTCGCTCGATTTCATAGAAGTGTGCTAACAAATAATTTGTTGACAGGTTGTGAAACGATTCGTTGGTTTGGACTTCTTGATATATTTGGTTGTAATATATGAACTGTCCGATTTTAGGATTCATTGAGAATGAGCACGACAGTTGTAGTAATAAATATTTTTAATCAAAATAACAACCATTTGCTCATTTTTTGCCATGTTTTGGTTCTAAGAGATTGTAACAGATTGAAATTTTCTATGTCCACTGCTATCGCGGTGTTACCAGCTTTGGAAAGCGATATATGAGATATATTATATGTAATGAAACACAATTTAAATCGGACATCGACGTGGTCATAACCAACGAGTGATGGATGAGTTATGGAGGAACCATGAATGAGCGGATTTTAGCGATTCCCATTGCATAACGGGTTATCAAGTTTCTGACTATTCAAGGCAGAAAATCCATTGAAATCTCGTATGGACTGTGGAATGTGGAATGTTGTGGAGGATACAAATATTTATTTAGCATAAACCGTTTGCTAGTAGATGGCAACACGTTCAAATGCGTCAAGACAAGCGTCACAAGAAACTATTTTGAAGACAAGGAAAATTTCAAGAACTGCATTGGACTATTCTTGAGCATCCCCTTTACTGTCCAAGTGTGTCACCTTGCGATCATCACTAGTTTGGACCACTCGAGCAGACATTGGAAGGAGGACATCGTTCCAATAGTGACGAAGGGGTGGAGCATCCAACCCTCCATTATCTATGACACCAGAATTAGAAAATTACCAGTTCGTCGGTAGAAGTGTATAAGATTGTAGTAGAAACGCGCGTTTCCCAAAACAAACATCGGTCCTCTTCTCGAGGGAGCTTCACCGCGAAGAAGGACGACGAAGAGAGTACGCGAGGGCAAGAAAGAGAGTACCGAGAGGGTAGTGGTAGTGTAGAAGGGGGTTAGAACGGGCGACGGGGAACGAGGAGTAAAGAGCGTGGAAAGGCGAGAGCAGAAGAAGAGCCAGAAGAGAAGCAGGGTCCGTCGTGAAGTCGCCGGGGGGGCTCACGGAGCGTATTGTCTCGCTGGATGTCCTTAGGGCACACGGTGGATCCGCTCCCCCGTGCCCTCGCCCTTCTTCCTTTCCCTGAAGGGAGCCGGGGGGCTGCGGGGGTGCAGAGGACGCTCACGAAGCTCGCCGCTATCTCCTCTCGTTTCCGTGCCCGCAGCAGAACGACCGTTGCTCTGCCTCGCTTCGTGGTGGGGTACACCTCCGCGTCTGCCCCCGGGGCCAACCTCTGCACAACGACGGGCTCCGAGGGGCGGTCGGGGCCAGGGGAACAACTGGGATAGGAGGCGAGGGGGGCGACCGCCTTCTTCTTCTACGCTGCATGATTCCGCGCCTCCGCCCCCGGGCTAACCGAAACGGCTCTTACGTGTGTATATGTAAGTACACGTACCAGCGCACTGGCATCTGCCTGCATCGCCCCCGGCAAGGTGTGCCTCTTCTTCATCATCCTCCTTCTCTTCTCCTCCTTCTCTTCTTCCTTTCTTCGTCATCGCTGCGACGTCGTGTTACTCTTTTTCGTTCTCTTCTTCTTGATCGCTGCCCGGCACTGCGACCCTGTCGATTTTTCTGGATCCTACGTGATTCGGCTCGGGGTTACTGAAATTGGGATGTCGTCTGATTGAGGAAATGGGGTTTAGTTGACACCCCTCAAGTTGATTCTTTAGGGACTGGGATTAATGGAGGATCATTGGTCCCCTTGTTCTCATACTGATTTTGACTGTGTGGCACTCTGAGTGTCCCAGGCCTGTGAGAGGGAACTGCTTGACTTAGATTTACATAACTCTTCGGGGTTGTTGCTCGATTGCTAAACTTTTTGATATGTTTCATAATTTTAATCTGATCAATTTTCCAGAAGAGAAAGAAAATTGATATCTATTTTGTGCCTACGTGTTCTCTGATGGCTGAATATATATTGGCAACAACAAAGTACGATTTGACTTCCGTTTGAAAAACATTAGTGACGCGAGTGTGACTCGATGTTGTAGTGCAAGGGGTTAAAGTATAGATTGGTCCATCTAGTTTCCACTTCTGCGAACCGCGTGCAGGTCAGGCGTCAGCAGCAGGAATCGTGGGGCGGCTAGTCAGGAATCCGAATCCCCTGCGAGTGCGTCAGTAGAACGGTTAGGTTCCTCGATCAGGTTCGCGGCGGATTGTTTGTCATCTTTTTGTCGAGGGTCCCGATTGTGTTAAGAGGCCCGGGATTCGTTTATTTAGTCAGGTTTCGGACGATCCGGGTGTCGCGTCTCGAGCGTTGGCGTGTCTCTATATTTAGTGTCACATGTTCGGCGTGTATCGCCCGGGGCAAGGTGTCTCCACTCGTTGCTTCTTTATTCCCTGGTTCGGTCACGGTTGATGCGGACCGGAGATTCATTCTAACGACACGCGGAGGCCCGCTCTTCCACGGCGATGTTATTCATTCGCACGCCAACAGTTTATAACATTAATTCGCATCGATGAATGCGTCACTGTCTCTCCGGTTTCTTACCACGAGTCTCGGATGGCCGACGATAGCAGGCCCCCCAGGGCTTCTCCCCGCATTTTTTCTACCGTTCACGATTCTGCGAGTGACCCTCCAGGGTTAACCAACACCGGTACCTTGCACACCTGTGCGTGTGCGCGAGCATTCATGCACCGCCGAGCGTCCTGGCTGCAGCGCCTCCGGCTACGCGTGCCCCTTACATCTATTTCTTATATCTTCCTGCTTCTCTTTAGTTTCTTGCGTCCTTCCTGCATTTTTCTCCTCGATTCTACATTGTACGTGGGCCGACTGCAGATTAGGTTTCGGAATGCTTCGGATCGTTCTTTTTCTTGCGCACGTGCGTGGTACGTGTTCTTTCACACTGTGCTCGAATCGGGTTCTACACTTCAACCTCGTATGTAGGTCTGAAGCTGTTTCGAAGAAATTTGGACACTCTTTGTGTTCTTTTCAGTACCTGCGCGTCTCTAAGTTCTGTATTAACATTGTTTATTTATAAAGGTTGCGTTAACGTTGCGTAAAAACTGTGTATCAAGCTACACGTTCTGAAATTAACTAAATTACAGTATGTGGTGCGAACTTCCTAACCAAATAACTAATGATAATTATTAGTAACCTGGAACGTTTATACGAATGAAATAGGCAAGGCTTATGTGTTTAATGGATCTTTTATAAGTACATTCATATTAATATAGAAATATTTTAACAGGCTTGAGATTACATACATTTTATAATATAAACTTAACACTCCAGGGATCAATGTGCCCCTTTTAGAAATGGCTAATATAGTGCTTTAAAATAGTGCTTAAAAAAAAAGACGTGTAAATATAAATGAATTATGGTTGTCGTATTATTTTTATCAGATCCTGATTCGTACTGAAAAAAAAAAACAGTTTGAAATCATGCCTGTAAATACTAGTAGAAATTGCTGCCGTAATTTCCAGTAGATACATAAAATTTAATGACCAGGTGGAGAGCTGATCGAACATCAAAGTGTAATTGAGTGACGCGCATTGTATCGCCGATGATATCCCCTTTGACAAGACAACAGAAATCATACTGTATCACTTGGAGTGAGGGTTACATCATCGACTGCATTATCAGAGAAATGTGCAGGCAGTATCACGATAACATTCCTTAGAGCAGAATTGTGTTAACTGAATTAATCCGTAATTCAGTAATGTAATTTGATTACATTGAGTTTCAATTACGTACTATTTCAATTACGTTGTCATAGCATTTCTATAAATGACGTGAATTTCTAAATAACATCAATATTCATCTCTGATAATGATTATTCCTGACTAATTAAGGTTTCCTAATACGCAATTCAACTACTCATTGCAATTTTATTTCACTTACAATTACGAATAAGATTGCAACAGCATGAATGGAACGAACTACAGTTATCTTTGGAACGAACCCGATCCTCTATTGTTATGTTAATTATGTTATTATATAATTATATTATATATATTATATTATATTATATATATTATATTATATTATATTATATATGTTATGTGTGTTAATTATAGTTAATCACAAGTCTAGCCGTTAATGATTTCGTGGATATAATGCGACCACGTCTCCAGAAAAGACTAAACCATAAATAATACTTCGTGATGACACTGTATGGAATAATTCAATTGTAATTCCGCAGAGCTCTGCCTGCAGATATAACTGATTCCAGTCGCGCCTCAATTCTAAACAACGATAAATCGTGGACTTCGTCAGGATACGGCAATAAATAACGAACAGTTGAGAGCACACATATTTTATTATAAATACTTTTTCTCCTGGTAACGGTCTACACGCATACACGCACACTTTCTCTACACGTAAGCTCTAAACAAATCATAGGAAGCCATGGTCAGTAAGGATTCGCGGGAAAGCTCGGTAATAACCTGTTCGCACGTTTGCGCTATTTATCGTCGAGTCTTGTGTCAGCGATGGGTTCTTCCACCTCGGCGATTATACAGCGGCGCAATCGATTTTTCATTAGCCACACACGCACGATCACATGACTGTACCGTTGCAATTGTAAAACTAATTGAGCCACATTTCTACGTTTGCTACCGATGGGTGCATCATAACTTTGTTCCACGCGACACGGGAAACGAACATGTTGCAGATGGTACAGCAAGTAATCCGTTAGGTTATGTCGACGTGCGAACCGGATTGCTGCTAATTGATATCGTTTTCTTAGACTAATACGCAGCAAACTTGATCGGCTGGACAGTCGACGGTGGGGCGTTGGAGAGCAGCATTGCAATTGTTCATGCACTCACCTCCGTGATGGCGACAGTGGGTTCTGTGCTCTTGTTTCACTGCAAATAACAATTATGCAAAAATCGGTCCTTGATCGAAGAACTTTACATTAATAAACTATGGCATAAGTAAACATGACACTGAACAATCTGCGCTTCCAATAGAACAGCAAAACCAAGCGAGAAGCAAAACGCGGACAAGAGAGAACACAGTTTAATTTCGTTTGAATAAACACTGCGTATAAATGTGCGAGAATATTCAGTCGTCAAGTCACGATAGAAGAAGTTGAAACGACGTTGAAGAGTCTTCGAAGGAATCGGCAGTCTGACGGCGACGCCAGAGCGACATAAGCCGTGAAAGTGTGGACAGGTGACGCACGCATTAACATGACAGCGGTTCGTTCGAAATTCACGCCGCGCAAGAGTGAATCTGTGTGGTTGATTTCGCACAGTAGAAATTACGGTGTTGCGTGTGTGCCGTACGGGCAGACGTGAAATTGCTGTGTACAATGGTAATGCGTGATTACGTTATCGTTACCGTCTCATAATTGCCATCGCTCTTGTGTACTTTGTGTCGTGACGCGAATCAACGAAAGCGTGACGTATCAATGAAAGTGGCCAGTCGATAAAGCGCCGGTATCAACAATCAGAAAAAATACGGTGGAAACATACTCTTGCGATCGCTATCTACAACTAATTATCAATCTACATATTTACGATCGGCCACAAAATTGATCATTGATCCAACAACATTGATTCGTGGAAAATGACATTCTTACGTATCGCTCAAGCAAAACGTCACAACTCAAAATTTTAGAATTTTCGTTTGATTTCATTTTTATTATATTAATACATACTTGTAAGGCTTATTCCATAGAAAGCCCTATTAGGTTTTATTTGTTTTTACTTGGAGCCACAGCTAGATAAACTATCCAAAGGACTTTGCAGCTCTTTCTTGTAAAATTTGTATTTGTGACGTTTTTCTTGTGCATGGGCGATATATAAAAGTGGAATTTTCGATTGGAGTCCATTCGGTTGGAATCCATAACTGGACTTACATATGCTGCAGCAGACGTCACTCGATTCAGGACAAGCTTCATCACCGTGGATAGATTCCTCACATTTGTCAAATTCGACGCAGTTCTCCTTGGGGCATATACTGTTCCCAGCTGCGTACTCTGGAAGTAGACATTTAATGTGCATAATATTTCAAAGGTCCATCTTTCTATCTTTATTCAGTTCTTCTTGTTTAAAAGTGTCACGTTCTGCACCCTTAACTGGTATACTGAAGTGTTCCATTAGCAACTAGATTTCTGTGCAGTAACTTAAATTTGTTAATTTGTTTTAATTAAACATCATTGAATAACAATGAAACATCCGATCAATTTCTCAATTGAAGTACAGTAGAACACCATTCGTGTGAAATACTTAGTTGCCAAATGAAAATTGTCTGCATTTGTTGCGAGGACCAGGAGCGACATAATAAATAATTTCTTTCTTTGAAAATTGTTATCGGTGAAAAATAATGCATCGACACCCTTCATTTCATTTAACTGTTTCAAGCTACAGCTACTAATTAACTAAAAATTAGAAAATCCGCAGAACAGATATTATTGGCTGAATGGAATTTATAAATTACGCAACGCGTCTCAGAGCTTTCATAACATATCTGAAAATTCCCGAAGCGTTCAACGCTCACTCTCGGTTCGTTTTGTTTCGATATATCGCAAACTGGTTTCCCAAACTGCTTTTATTTCCCATGAATATCAGCGGCGTCGCTTCCCCGCCTTGTCAGCCGCGTTTCCAATACTCGAGTGTAACAGGATCGAGTCAAAAAGACGTCTCTGGATTTTCCGCGATCGACGTAAAAGTTTCGAGGGAGTACCAGCACGGGGTACCATCGAACCGGTTCGGTTCGGACCAAAAAGGTAAGAGTCGGGAGGCGGGATCGCTCAGGCGCATATTTTAATTTACTATGATGCTCCTGTATAGCGGTAAAGAAAGCCATTCAGTGTTCGAGCGATCAAAGGGGAAACCCGTAGCTATTTTCGACGTTGCATGTTGCTCCGCCGTGAAATCCGTAATCGAAGCTAAACACTGAACAACAAAGATTACGGTGTAACGGATGGAAATAGATCAAGGGTGAAATTCACGATAAAACGGGATCGCCGATTTTTCATCGTTAATCCACTGCCGCGCAATAATATCCCATCAATCGTGAACGATAAAAGCTTTCGGGAGAAAGTTGTACACGGATAATCGAACTTTTCCAGTGCATTTTTTCGAAGAAGAGAAGTCAAGCAGCAATTATTAAAGAATGGACTGCTGGTTGGGACTAGCAAATAGTTTTTAACTGAGACACAGACAGGGAAATACATTAAAACATATACTAGTGTAAGAAAGAAATGCCTTCTTGATTTTGTGAATATTTCAATGAAATAGGACAATTGTAATAATATTAGACTGCGGATTTTTAATCAAAATAAAAATTGTCGAAGTCAACTGTAAGAAACAGATGTTGCATATTGCTAAATTCTTCACACAGCGGCGTATCTAGGCACGAGCTTTCTGAGCTGCTGCCCTGGGCAAGATAAAACAATTTCAATTAACAAATTAAGAAGAAATAAATTATACAAAAATGTTTGGTGCTTGTGTTAGTTTGGGTTAATTGGGCAGGTCCCCGAACAGTGTTAGCACAGGGCCCCAAAATTAACGGTCTGCTGCTGCCTTAAGAGGATTAACGATTTACTCGTGGTTATGGTCATGGTCATGGTTTGATTATTTCTCCGCGCTCGCCGATCGTCTTTTGTGAATCGCGCCACGTTGAGTCCGACAATGGATGATATGTACCGTTGATCGTACGATTCGCGGTTGACAAATTCGCAACCAACGGAGACTCACGCACACACGTTCACAAGCATATTTACAGTGGGCGAAACTCACGCTCATAGTTTGTCATTTACTCTACACTAGTATGAAATCCAGGCACATACATTTCTAATCAATTTAATATTCAATCATAAAATAATAGATTAGGCTATTTTGAACTTACAGATATTTGTTAAATGTGGACACGTCTGAAGATCGTGCAGATGGTGAAATGGAAATGGCAAAGAGGGTACAATGCAGTAAGACTTTTCTAATTAATTAGACAATGTTTAAACCTATATATAATGTACGGGGAATATAAGATAATTTGAACCAAATAGAACGATTCCGAAGAACACTGCGGATCTTTATGCATAATAAAAATTGTTTGCATATATTGCAAGACACAGGAGCCAAATAGAAACATCATACTTTTTAAAATTATTTTATTAGTCTGAGACCGATACACTGATGCGCTTAAATCTTTTTAATACGTCCGCTGCTTTATATTGTAAGTACCCATTTTTATCATAGATGCATAAAATCCGCAGTCTAATAATTAACAAGCACTCTAACTTTGAAATCACTTAAAATTCTTCGGTGCTAAAATTCTTATTTTAACAAGCTACTAGAATCCGTAGAAAAACATATTTAATCTTCAATTTCACAAAATCATCCACACAAACAATCTTATTCCACATATTAACACAATTCAGTTAAAAGTTCATATAACACGACGAGTACATATCTTTGAATATGAAAAGAAGTAATAAAGAAAATGTGATATATAGTTGAGTAAAAGCAACATTGTCCAGTTATTATAGCAGAAATATATAAAAACGGAGCTTTGACCTTGAAAGGGTCAGACGCACGGTCTGATCATAGGAAGTTGAAGAAAGGGAAATTAGGAGAAAGTGAGGTCACTAGAAGCAGGGTAGAGGAAGCGGAAGAAGATGGAAGTAATTTTGTTCGATCGACAGTACATATCAATAGTAATTATGCTCACCGGTGGAGTGCAGAAGGGTGGCCACGAGGGCGACAAGAGCAACCGGCAGACAGAGCTTCATGGTTCCACTGACTCTTTGACAGTCGACGATTCAATGGTCTCACTTTCCCAGGTCTCGCATTATATAAACGTAAGCGTCCAGTGTTACGCGACACACACACACCCACGCACGTGGGCCACTTGTACGCACGCGACGTTCTTCCGTTGTCGTGCATTTCATTATCTCTGGCCGGCGATGTGCGTACACGCTGTTGATTCTATCTTTAACCCTCCTGATCATAAGCGAAAAATTTCACGCTGTTTCATGACCGGGGTACCCACCCACCAATGACCATCATTTAAAATCCAGACTTCAACTTTCTCTTTTTATCGGAAACAACTGCATTTTGTGTACTTTAAACCATTTTTTCCAAAACGCTTGTCACGATATCTCAAGTTTTAGTGGATCGATTGACTTGAAACTTTGAGAGAATTTTCGGCATACACTCTGCTATCGCATGAACCAAAATTTGTAATATCTATGAATTTTTTTATTTTTTATCGTACTTAAC